>BSQZ01000073.1:2712500-2722500 GCA_033239005.1 Lamellibrachia satsuma | reverse complement strand
TGGATGGATGGATGGATGGATGGATGGATGGATGGATGGATGGATGGATGGATGGATATCCAACAATTTATGTGATGATCAATTTGAATATGAGCACAGGGGTGACGACTAACAATTTATATTTTTAATTCAGGATAGCGTCCTTCCTCACCACGTGATAGAAGCAACCAACGGATATAATGTATTAGATATAGTTTTGTTATCACAAAAAGAATTAGTGAACAATGTAAAAATAAATGAACCCTTGTGAAATAGTGACCATAATAAAATACATTTTGACATCGATGTAAAATCAGAAGGTAAAAATAAAAAACGTACAGGAGAAACTTCCACAGAGGTAAGTATAAAGACGTGAGACATTACTTAGCAAAGCTAGATTTGAATAACATGCTGATGAATAAGAACGCAATTGAATGTTGGAATATTCTAAAATATGAAATTGAGAGTAACATCGATTAATTTGTTCCCTTGAAAAAAACCAAGGAAAACGGTCTAGAAAGAAACACTTGTCAAAAGAAGCTATTAAAAAATAGTGTTGAAGCAAACTATGTGGAGGGTTTATAGGCGTACCAGAAAGGATGAAGACTATGCAAATTACGAAGAAGCACTTAATGCAGCTACAACTGAAATTAGACAATCTAAAAGAAGCTATGAGCAAAAACTATCATGTAACATAAAAAATTACAAGAGTTTTTATGCATATGTCAGGAGTAAACAAACCGTACAAGACTAGGTCGGATCTCTAGAAGACACTGCTGGAAATATAATATCACAGGGGTTTTAATGGCTGAAGACCTAAATGGTTACTTCAGTTCAGTGTTTGCCATAGAGGATATTAGTTCATTACCCATCCCAAATGCTAAATTTGAGGCTAAATCTGACTATTTAGGACTGTGAATTGCAACTCCAGAAATTGTAGCTAAGAAAATAAAGGCAATGAAGGATAATAAATCACCGGGAGTGGATGGAATTCCTCCAAAACTACTAATGGAAACAGTAGAACAAATCAGTATACCACTTGTGTTCAACTTGTCATTAAAAGAGGGAGGTGTTCCTTTTGAATGGAAAGAAGCAAAATCTTACCATTATTTAAAAAGGATTCGAGAAATAAGTCAGAGAATTACAGACCAGTGAGTTTAACGTCAATGATTTGTAAATTATTAGAAAGGTTAATTAAATACCATATGGTGGAATTCCTTGTTAAGCATAAATTATTAAATTCATTTCAACATGGATTCCTAAAAGCGAGGTCATGCTTAAATTTTTTTAAAGTGTTTTGGAAGAATCACTAAGTGGATAGACGAGCGATCGCCAGTAGATATTATCTACTTAGATTTTCAGAAAGCTTTTGACAAAGTACCACATCAAAGATTACTATTTAAAGTAAAAGCCCATGGTATCGGGGATGGCATAATCGACTGGATAGAACAATGGCTGACTGACAGAAGACAGCGTAGTAGATGGAAAGCTTTCAAACTGGAAATCAGTTTTGAATGGAGTACCACAAGGATCAGTATTAGGACCTTTATTATTCTTAATGTATATCAATGACTTGGACGACAATATAACAAGCAACGTACTGAAATATAACAAGCGACGTACTGAAATATAACAAGCAATGTACTGAAATATAACAAGCAACGTACTGAAATATAACAAGCAACGTACTGAAATATAACAAGCAACGTACTGAAATATAAAAAGCAACGTACTGAAATATAACAAGCAACGTACTGAAATATAAAAAGCAACGTACTGAAATATAACAAGCAACGTACTGAAATATAACAAGCGACGTACTGAAATATAAAAAGCAACGTACTGAAATATAACAAGCAACGTACTGAAATATAACAAGCAACTTACTGAAATATAACAAGCGACGTACTGAAATATAACAAGCAACGTACTGAAATATAACAAGCAACGTACTGAAATATAACAAGCAACTTACTGAAATATAACAAGCGACGTACTGAAATATAACAAGCAACGTACTGAAATATAACAAGCAACGTACTGAAATATAACAAACAACGTACTGAAATATAGCAGCGTGAATATGTTTAAAAACAAGGTTGACACATATATCAGGAGGGAGGGTTATAAGTAGGTGAACATTGTTGGACTCTCGATAAGCCAATGGCTTCCTTGTCCACTTGCCATCTGGGCCTTTGGCTTGGATGGCAAATCTTGTTAAATCTTGTTAAAACAACGTACTGAAATATAACAAGCGACGTACGGCGGATGCCATAAAAGTGTTTAGAAAAGTTAATACTATAAGTAATGAGTGAGACAAACCAGTTTCAAGGATTAGCTCTATGGGCTAGGATAGGAAGGAAGGATATAGATACGCTTGAACGCATACAGAGGAGAGCAACTAAAATTATTCCAGAACTGAGAAACTTTAGTTATGAAGAACGCCTGAAAAAGTGTGGTTTAACAAGCCTAGAGAAAAGGAGGTTAAGAGGAGATAAGATTGAAGTTTTTAAGATATTGAATGGGTATGAAAATAGTGATAGAAAGATAGCAGAACTAGAGGACATGAGACAAAATTTGTAAAGGATCAGTGTAGATTGGATATCAGAAGTACTCGTTCTCATAGAGAACAATAAATGAATGGAACAAATTGTCTACGGATTGTGAAACTTCTAGCAGCGTGAATATGTTTACAAACAAGTTGGACACATATCTCAGGAGGGCGGGTTATATTGTTGGACTCTCGATAAGCCAATGGCTTCCTTGTCCACTTGCCATCTGGAACTTTGGCTTGGATGGCAAATCTGGCTAAATCTTGTTAAATGTACATACTTAAATTAACTTACTTGGGAATCGTACTTATGACTCATTAAGTGTATAATAATCACTGGGAAGACATTCAAACGACGTTACCGGAGATCAGGGGACAGTTTGTCCCGGGGATAAGGGGAAGTCACTATAGTCTACTTGCTCCCAAAAGCGTACCACCACACGACACGACACAATAAGTTAAGTAGTTTCAAGTGTAACTTGCTCTTCCGCTTCCAACCAATACTCTCCACCCCACAACCATTACTATCAACTCCACAATCATTATTCTCCACTCCACAACCATTACTCTCCTCTCCACAACCATTACTCTCCACTCCGCAACCATTACTCTCCACTCCGCAACCATTACTCTCCACTCCGCAACCATTACTCTCATCTCCACAACCATTACTCTCCAATCAACAACAATTACTCTAAATTCCTCAATCATTACTCTCCACTCCGCAACCATTACTCCGCAACCATTACTTTCCATTCCGTCACCATTGCTCTCTACGAGTTGTCTCCTCTGTTATTCACGTGACTGCCCACCTCTGCTCTGTTCTGTTCTGCAGTTGTATTAAATCCTAACGGTTACAAAGACATGCACCTTTCCACAGTCCTGGTTTAATTGTGAAGAATGCCCATCCCATAATGCCTGCGCCCACCAATGGGTGTCTACGACGGTGCCCATCCCACAATGCCGGCGTCCACCAGTGGGTGGTGTCTACGACGGTGCCCATCCCACAATGCCTGCGCCCACCAGTGGGTGTCTACGATGGTGCCAGACTCGCTGAAAAAAGGTAGCAGCTGTTGGCGCCAAGACGTGCTGAGCCCGAACAGAGGGTCAGGTCTCCAACATCGCGTACACCATTCATTACAGCAGCTCATTCGTCATCGTACGCTTCTGTGGCATACACTATGAAAGGTTTGTGATGAGCCCAATGTTTGTGCGTCGTCAAGTGTCGTATAGAGAGTATGTCGTCAAGAGTTTAATAGAAAGTATGTCGCCAATAGTCTTATAGAGAGTATGTCGTCAATAGTCTTATAGAGAGTATGTCGTCAAGAGTCTTATTGAGAGTGTGTCGTCAAGAGGCTGACAGAGAGTATGTCGTCAGGAGTCTTATAGAGAGTATATCGTCAATAGTCTTATAGAGAGTATGTCGTCTATAGTCTTATAAAAAGTATGTCGTCAATAGTCTTATAGATAGTATGTCGTCAACAGTCTTACAGAGAGTATGTCGTCAACAGTCTTATAGAGTGTGTCGTCAATAGTCTTATAGAGAGTATGTCGCCAACAGTCTTATTGAGAGTGTGTCGTCAAGAGTCTGCTAGAGAGTATGTCTTCAAGAGTCTGATAGAGAGTATGTCGTCAATAGTCTTACAGAAAGTATGGCGTCTATAGTCTCACAGAGAGTATGTCGTCAATAGTCTTATAGAGAGTATGTCGTCAAGAATAGAGAGAATGACGTCAGTAGAGAGAATGACGTCAATTGTTTTATAGAGAGGACGTCGTCAAGTGTCTTGTAGAGAGAACGACGTCAATTGTCTTATAGAGAGGACGTCGTCAATTGTCTTGTAGATATTACGTTGTCAATAGTTTTGTAGAGAGTATGTCGCCTAGTGTCTTGCAGAGAGTACGTCATCTAGTGTCTTGCAGAGAGTGCGTCGTCTAGTGTCTTGCAGAGAGTACGTCGTCTAGTGTCTTGCAGAGAGTACGTCGTCTAGTGTCTTGCAGGGAGTGCGTCGTCTAGTGTCTTTCTGAGAATACGTCGTCTAGTGTCTTTCAGAGAGTACGTCGTCTAGTGTCTTTCTGAGAATACGTCGTCTAGTGTCTTGCAGAGAGTACGTCGTCTAGTGTCTTGCAGAGAGTACGTCGTCTAGTGTCTTGCAGAGAGTACGTCGTCTAGTGTCTTGCAGAGAGTACGTCGTCTAGTGTCTTGCAGAGAATACGCCCGTTATGCACTTTGTAACGTATTTCTCAACGTGTTATGTTTTCTCTGGTTGAAGGTTATCGCGATACCTTCTGCCGATACCTGCGCCAAGTCTCGTCTGTACCGACACTGATAAGAGTCATTATTTGCAGTTTGGGAAGTCACACATATGCCTTGGCTGAATCCAAAGGAGAAAATGTGTAAATGTGTAACAAGCTAGCTACTTCTGTACTGTGTGTTGTCTGTACTCAATGTAACTGTCTTGCTTCTTGTCCTTGCCAGAAAACCACCATTATACACAGTGTGGCCTGATTGTGTTAAACTTCTGTTTCTTTGACCTGAGAGCCTACACAGCTCGTGTAGCCCTCCTTGCAATCGGAGAAGTCGACTTAAGCGGAACTTTTCATCGCACTCTATTTAGGATTGCTTTTGTAAATATTCCGGAATGCATCAATAATGTATTTCTTCATCAAATTATTGAACTCATATAACTTTCTTCGGTTTTGTACGCTTTCCTTTCCTGTTCTTTACTGATAGTGCGCTCCACCCAGTCACTCCATCCAAGTGCTCCGTCCACGTGCTCCATCCAAGCGCTCCACCGAAGCGCCCAATCCAAGCGCTCCGTCCACGCGCTCCATCCTCTCGCTCCACCCAGGCACTCCATCCAGGCACTCCATCCAGGCCCTCCATCCAGGCACTCCATCCAGGCGATCCATCCAGGCACTCCATCCAGGCGATCCATCCAGGCCCTCCATCCAGGCACTCCATCCAGGCCCTCCATTCAGGCAATCCATCCAGGCGGGCACTCCATCCAGGCGATCCATCCAGGCACTCCATCCAGGCACTCCAACCTGGCCCGCCATCCAGGCACTCCATCCAGGCACTTCATCCAGGCAATCCAACCAGGCCCTCCATCCAGGCACTCCATCCAGGCCCTCCATCCAGGCACTCCATCCAGGCGATCCACCCAGGCCCTCCATCCAGGCACTCCATCCAGGCAATCTATCCAGGAAACCCATCCATGCGATCCACCCAGGCAACCCATCCAGGCGATCCATCCATGCAACACATCCAGTCGTTCCAACCAGGTGCTCCACCCAGGTGCTCTATCCAGGCGCTCCACCCAAGCACTCCACCCAGCCGCTCACGCGCTTCACCAAGGCGCTCCACCCAGGGGCTCCATCCATGTCCATTTCTTTTCTCCAACCTCTTGTCTGATGTGGTGCTAGTTTGTCCTTCGCTTAACCTCGGCGTTTGCATTTGTAATGTCCTTATACTGTGAGTACATACCCAAGACGTTTGTATTTGTAATGCCCTTATGCTGTGAGTACATACCCAATACGTTTGCATTTGTAATGCCCTTATACTGTGAGTACATACCCAAGACGTTTGCATTTGTAATGCCCTTATACTGTGAGTACATACCCAAGACGTTTGCATTTGTAAAGCCCTTATACTGTGAGTACATACTCAAGACGTTTGCATTTGTAATGCCCTTATACTCTGAGTACATACCCAAGACGTGTGTATTTGTAATGCCCTTATACTGTGAGTACATACCCAAGACGTTTACATTTGTAATGCCCTTATACTGTGAGTACATACCCAATACGTGTGTATTTGTAATGTCCTTATACTGTGAGTACATACCCAAGACGTGTGTATTTGTAATGCCCTTATACTGTGAGTACATACCCAATACGTGTGTATTTGTAATGTCCTTATACTGTGAGTACATACCCAAGACGTGTGTATTTGTAATGCCCTTATACTGTGAGTACATACCCAATACGTGTGTATTTGTAATGTCCTTATACTGTGAATACATACCCAAGATGTTTGCATTTGTAATGCCTTTATACTGTGAGTACATACACAAGACGTTTGCATTTGTAATGCCCTTATACTGTGAGTACATACCCAAGACGTTTGCATTTGTAATGCCCTTATACTGTGAGTACATACCCAAGACGTGTGCGTGCGAGTGCGTGTGTATAAATACTCACATACTAATTTAATAAAGTTTAAAATTTTAAATACACAACACATCAAAGCTTTCATCAGTATAATTACTATGCTGAATCACCCTGATGTAATCGCTCGGAACAAAATTATACCCTTAGCTTCACTGGAATGTGCAGGAACTAACATAAACACACGTCATAGACTAAGTCATTTATTTCAGTCTGTTACATTTGTACAAACATGAAATGTTACTTCACATGGGACCATTAGGGACGTTCCAAGTAAACACATAACTACAAACATGAAATGTTACTTCACACGGGACCATTAGGGACGTTCCAAGTAAACACATAACTACAAATATGAAATGTTACTTCACATGGGACCATTAGGGACGTTCCAAGTAAACACATAACTACAAACATGAAATGTTACCTCACATGGGACCATTAGGGACGTTCCAAGTACACACATAACTACAAACATGAAATGTTACTTCACATGGGACCATTAGGGACGTTCCAAGTAAACACATAACTACAAATATGAAATGTTACTTCACATGGGACCATTAGGGACGTTCCAAGTAAACACATAACTACACACGGCATGTAAACAGAACTCAGACACAACAGTGGAAGTACCCGGCTGTGGAAATACCCGGCTGCGGAAGTACACGGCTGTGGAAGTACACGATTGTGGAAGTACCCGGCTGTGGAAGTACATGGTTGTGGAAGTATGTGGCTGTGAAAATACCCGGCTGTGGAAGAACCCGGTTATGGATGTACCCGATTGTGGAAGTATCGGGTTGTGAAAGTACCCTGCTGTGGAAGTACCCTGCTGCGGAAGTAAACGGCTATGGAAATACCGGCTGCGGAAGTACACGGATGTGGAAGTACCCGGCTGCGGAAGTACCCTGCTGTAGAAATACCCGGCTGCGGAAGTACACGTCTGTGGAAGTACACGATTGTGGAAGTACCCGGCTTTGTTAGTACACGGCTGTGGAAATACCCGGCTGCGGATGTACCCTGTTGTGGAAATACCCGGCTGTGGAAGTACACGGCTGTGTTAGTACACGGCTGTGGAAATACCCGGCTGTGAAAGTACACGGCTGTGGAAATACCCGGCTGCGGAAGTACCCTGCTGTGGAAATACCGGCTGCGGAAGTACACGGCTGTGTTAGTACACGGCTGTGGAAATACCCGGCTGCGGAAGTACACGGCTGTGTTAGTACACGGCTGTGGAAATGCCCTGCTGTGGAAGTACACGGCTGTGTTAGTACACAGCTGTGGAAGTACACGGCTGTATTAGTACACAGCTGTGGAAGTACACGGCTGTGGAAATACCCGGCTGCGGAAGTACCCTGCTGTGGAAATACGCGGCTGCGGAAGTACACGGCTGTGGAAGTACCCGGCGATGTAACGATGCTACTCGACACATGCTATAGTTGTATTATGATCGTGAGATTGTAAATGGACCCCGTGGTAATTTTTTCACTGTGAAATATGGACCCCCAGCATGATAAATGGACTTGGAAGACATCGGTTGTGCTTAATGGACGGT
Organism: Lamellibrachia satsuma; assembly: GCA_033239005.1. Taxonomy (NCBI): domain Eukaryota; kingdom Metazoa; phylum Annelida; class Polychaeta; order Sabellida; family Siboglinidae; genus Lamellibrachia; species Lamellibrachia satsuma. Next base: position 2,714,248 of record BSQZ01000073.1, on the reverse strand, counting down.
GGTGATCCGTGGTAAATGGTCCATTTATCACTGTGGAAAATGGACCCCCTGATAAACGGACCTGATAGGTTTTCACTGTAACACAGAAATGCATTTCAATCAAACAATTAATTTTATTCTAAAAAAACTTAGCAGGTTACATTCCTCTCTAGTCTCGCTGCTTGACAAATATACCAAATAGTTCTCCATTTTAAAGTCACGTTGAACTATTCTCTAAGTTATTATATTTTTGTTAATATGTTGCCCGTATCCTCAATATCTTTACATGGCAAAACTAGCAAATACATTACAAACTACCAAATAGTTTTCCATTTTGAAGTTATTATGTAAGCTGTCACTAATCAAGATTCTTGACCAGTAAGATCATTGTCTCACATGGTATGGCATTTCACATCACCGATTCAAAGAGTTGTGGATTCACCCTTGAAATATCCTGTAAAATAAGCTAATTGCAATATGGCGCAACGCCTAATTTACAGCCTTTCCATACTAGAATTATTTTAAGGTTACAGCTACCCTGATTACAGCTAGCTGCAAACTGTTGAGTGACTTTGAACGCTATAACAATTCAATCCCCCTCAATGTCACACTTGATATATGCTTATTAAAAAAATAATATAATACTGACTACATGATATTGACTACATGATATTGACTACATGATATTGACTACATGATACTGACTACATGATATTGACTACATGATATTGACTACATGATACTGACTACATGATATTGACTACATGACAATCATTTGAGTTCCCCGAGGTAGCGAGGTACATGGAAAGAGTGGGAAGGGGGATACATTTTTCACGGCCATTGAAAATGGACCCCTCCAATATAAACAATGGGGGTTCATTTTGTATAAACATTCAGTAAATTACGGTTAGTGCTAATTATTAGAATAATATTACTTACATAATGCTCATTTATTTTAAAAGCTGAAGTTGGAAGGTACTTGGAAAGACTGGGGTATATTTTCCACAACCAGTGAGACTGGACCCCCCATATACACAGCGTAAGAACCACATGGGGCCATGGAAGGTACGTGGAAAGACTGGGGTATATTTTCCACAACCAGTGAGAATGGACCCCCCCATATACACAGCGTAAGAACCATATGGGGCCATGGAAGGTACGTGGAAAGACTGGGGTATATTTTCCACAACCAGTGAGAATGGACCCTCCCACCATATACACAGCGTAAGAACCACAAGGGGCCATGGAAGGTACGTGGAAAGATTGGGGTATATTTTCCACAACCAGTGAGAATGGACCCTCCCACCATATACACAGCGTAAGAACCACAAGGGGCCATGGAAGGTACGTGGAAAGACTGGGGTATATTTTCCACAACCAGTGAGAATGGACCCTCCCACCATATACACAGCGTAAGAACCACAAGGGGCCATGGAAGGTACGTGGAAAGATTGGGGTATATTTTCCACAACCAGTGAGAATGGACCCTCCCCCCATATACACAGCGTAAGAACCACATGGGGCCATTGAAGGTACGTGGAAACACTGGGGTATATTTTCCACAATCAGTGAGAATGGACCCCCCCCATATACACAGCGTAAGAACCACATGGGGCCATGGAAGGTACGTGGAAAGACTGGGGTATATTTTCCACAACCAGTGAGAATGGACCCTCCCCCCATATACACAGCGTAAGAACCACATGGGGCCATGGAAGGTACGTGGAAAGATTGGGGTATATTTTCCACAACCAGTGAGAATGGACCCC
>BSQZ01000073.1:2425000-2707500 GCA_033239005.1 Lamellibrachia satsuma | reverse complement strand
TGTTTCGTGTTCGTCGGATGTCTTTGGCAGTTAGCTAGTAATCTGATGCATATTAGTTCTTGTAAGACAGTCATGCTATACAATCTAAGAAAAAACCCAGCAAGTACTCTTAATTATATATATATATATATATATATATATATATATATATATATATATATATATATATATATATATATATATTATATATATATATATATATATTTTCTTATATATATATATATATATATATATATATATATATATATATATATATATTATATATATATATATATATATATATATATATAATAAAAATAACAATGACTCACATATCAACATATTATATCATATATATATATATATATATATATATATATATATATTAGTGCATGCTATAATGTTACAGTTGGTTGGCTAGTTCAGCCGCCCAACAACAAACTACGACATACCAACAGCAAAAACTGATTGATCAAACGTCATTACAAGACACGTATAACTTATAAGGACGTATATTCCAGTATATAAGGATCAGGTGCCAGTGTACGTAAACTGCCAGTGGCAGTGTAAGGTCAATCTAATACCTTACCATAATGAAGCAATCAGAGTTAAGTTTATTCAGTCACATATCGAACTTCCATGATATAATAACATGATAAGTGAATAGATTAGTGTGACTTAGGAGATTATTTAGAAACCAGGGCTCATGATAAGGATTACCTTGTTAACTGCCGTTGCCAGTTCGACACAAAATGCGAGAACGCTACAGATTCTCTCTTTGCAGAGAGTCCTTCGGATGACGATAGGGATGACTCAATCTTTCTTTAATATAAGTGAATTTAAGTGTGTAATAAATATTCACAAATACATTTTATTGTTAAAATTTGCTTGAAAAATTGTATTTGTAAATGTCGACATGTTATAAGTTTTGTCAATCGCATAGCATAATATGTCATATCGCACAGTTGTATCACATAATGTTTCCTATCGCACAGTTGTATCACATAATGTTTCCTATCTCACAGTTGTATCACATAATGTTTCCTATCGCACAGCTGTATCACATTTACAGTCGCAAAAACGTCAATTTTGCCACTAAAACCACAACTTCATGTGGCTTTGGAACCGAGATAGTAAGGAGTATCACAGCGGATAGTGGTCATTTAAATGTTTCAGACAGGAAAAAACGGAAACATGAGTGTTCAGATAAACATCGTACATTAGATTGAGATTAAATGCATCACACATGAAAAACAAATTTTACGAAACCGCATAACAACTATGATTAGCTGTCGCAGTTATTTTATTTAATGTTTTCGTGCATTGATTAATTATTATGCAAAATTACATATGTCACGAATTTCGTTTCGTTTTATGTTGAGCACTTTGTTGAAGCATGTTCATGTTTTTGTGTAAGATGAAAGCTATAATTCAATACCCATGTGTGCCTTTAAACGGTAGGGAAGTTCGTTTAGTCAAAATTATCGATAACTCACAAAATATCCTCAACATTTCTACCCCCGTTTCACCAATGGTGCATTGTCTTTTTGTGTTTTGTATTCCTTCCCTTGAACTCCCAGCGTTTCCTTCCTCCGTTCCCTTTCATATCTCACTCATCCAGCCCGTTCCTTGCCCGGGCGGTCGTTGTGTTGGCTTCTGGCGGTATTAACACAGTGAGACGATCGTGTTGTTATTGAACACCCGCGAGAACAGCTCAAATAGAGACAACTCGTGCGACTCTTCACCGCGACACTTCCGGCGTTCACCTGTTATTGACGTGAACACAGTAATTCAATTCACGGTCAGGCGTCGCTAGGCGCGTTAATGAACCACCGTCTGCTGCAAGGTTGGGGGGGTATGGGATGGAATGTAAGAAACCGCAAAAAACGTTGCCGATTTGTCGTAACCGCCTGTGTTTGCTGAATGTCGTAGAGCGTTTGTTTGGTCTCCATTGATCTCAGCAACGCGGCATGTGTGGTCAGTGAAACCTGCTGATCTTCTCGTGAACTCGATACGACGGATATCTCCGTGCCCATCTTGGCCCGACCTGAGACCTCGTGACGTCACAAAGTAGATCGTGCCAAATCACACGTGTTGTGAACTTATGACTTTCTGGTGTTCTCCGGTTCGCTCGTTGGATATTTGCTGACACAAACTGACGATTTGCTAAAGATATGTTTTACGGATCTACGATATTTGGTCACAAGACATTTGGTCACAAAACATTTGGTCAGTTTTTAGTAAACACAACAAAACTTTTTTTAAATGTACCTACAAGATACAGCTGCAGAGGGGTGCAGTGGCCCATCACCCCCTGTACCTACAAGATACAGAGCGGTGCAGTGGTCCATCACCGCCTGTACCTACAAGATACAGAGCGGTGCAGTTGTCCATCACCGCCTGTACCTACAAGATACAGAGCGGTGCAGTGGTCCATCACAGCCTGTACCTGCAAGATACAGAGCGGTGCAGTGGTCCATCACCGCCTGTACCTACAAGATACAGAGCGGTGCAGTTGTCCATCACCGCCTGTACCTACAAGATACAGAGCGGTGCAGTGGTCCATCACCGCCTGTACCTACAAGATACAGAGCGGTGCAGTGGTCCATCACAGCCTGTACCTGCAAGATACAGAGCGGTGCAGTGGTCCATCACCGCCTGTACCTACAAGATACCCAGCGGTGCAGTGGTCCATCACCGCCTGTACCTACAAGATACAGAGCGATGCAGTGGTCCATCACAGCCTGTACCTGCAAGATACAGAGCGGTGCAGTGGTCCATCACCGCCTGTACCTACAAGATACAGAGCGGTGCAGTGGTCCATCACCGACTGTACCTACAAGATACAGAGCGGTGCAGTTGTCCATCACCGCCTGTACCTACAAGATACAGAGCGGTGCAGTGGTCCATCACAGCCTGTACCTGCAAGATACAGAGCGGTGCAGTGGTCCATCACCGCCTGTACCTACAAGATACCCAGCGGTGCAGTGGTCCATCACCGCCTGTACCTACAAGATACAGAGCGGTACAGTGGCCCATCACCACCTGTACCTACAAGATACAGAGCGGTACAGTGGCCCATCACCGCCTGTACCTACAAGATACAGAGCGGTGCAGTGGTCCATCACCGCCTGTACCTACAAGATACAGAGCGATGCAGTGGCCCATCACCGCCTGTACCTACAAGATACAGAGCGGTGCAGTGGTCCATCACCGCCTGTACCTACAAGATACAGAGCGATGCAGTGGCCCATCACCGCCTGTACCTACAAGATACAGAGCGGTGCAGTGGTCCATCACCGCCTGTACCTACAAGATACAGAGCGGTGCAGTTGTCCATCACCGCCTGTACCTGCAAGATACAGAGCGGTGCAGTGGTCCATCACTGCCTGTACCTAAAAGATACAGAGCGGTGCAGTGGTCCATCACCGCCTGTACCTGCAAGATACAGAGCGGTGCAGTGGTCCATCACAGCCTGTACCTGCAAGATACAGAGCGGTGCAGTGGTCCATCACAGCCTGTACCTGCAAGATACAGAGCGATGCAGTGGCCCATCACCGCCTGTACCTACAAGATACAGAGCGGTGCGGTGGCCCATCACCGCCTGTACCTACAAGATACAGAGCGGTGCAGTGGTCCATCACAGCCTGTACCTGCAAGATACAGAGCGGCGCAGTGGTCCATCACCGACTGTACCTACAAGATACAGAGCGGCGCAGTGGTCCATCACCGCCTGTACCTACAAGATACAGAGCGGCGCAGTGGTCCATCACAGCCTGTACCTGCAAGATACAGAGCGATGCAGTGGCCCATCACCGCCTGTACCTACAAGATACAGAGCGGCGCAGTGGTCCATCACAGCCTGTACCTGCAAGATACAGAGCGATGCAGTGGCCCATCACCGCCTGTACCTACAAGATACAGAGCGGCGCAGTGGTCCATCACAGCCTGTACCTACAAGATACAGAGCGGCGCAGTGGTCCATCACAGCCTGTACCTACAAGATACAGAGCGATGCAGTGGCCCATCACCGCCTGTACCTACAAGATACAGAGCGGCGCAGTGGCCCATCACCGCCTGTACCTACAAGATACAGAGCGATGCAGTGGCCCATCACCGCCTGTACCTACAAGATACAGAGCGGCGCAGTGGTCCATCACAGCCTGTACCTATAAGATACAGAGCGATGCAGTGGCCCATCACCGCCTGTACCTACAAGATACAGAGCGGCGCAGTGGTCCATCACAGCCTGTACCTACAAGATACAGAGCGGCGCAGTGGTCCATCACAGCCTGTACCTACAAGATACAGAGCGATGCAGTGGCCCATCACCGCCTGTACCTACAAGATACAGAGCGGCGCAGTGGCCCATCACCGCCTGTACCTACAAGATACAGAGCGATGCAGTGGCCCATCACCGCCTGTACCTACAAGATACAGAGCGACGCAATGGTCCATCACAGCCTGTACCTACAAGATACAGAGCGATGCAGTGGCCCATCACCGCCTGTACCTACAAGATACAGAGCGGTGCGGTGGCCCATCACCGCCTGTACCTACAAGATACAGAGCGGTGCGGTGGCCCATCACCGCCTGTACCTACAAGATACCCAGCGATGCGGTGGCCCATCACCGCCTGTACCTACAAGATACAGAGCGGTGCGGTGGTCCATCACCGCGTGTACCTACAAGATACAGAGCGATGTGGTGGCCCATCACCGCCTGTACCTACAAGATACAGAGCGGTGCGGTGGCCCATCACCGCCTGTACCTACAAGATACAGAGCGGTGCAGTGGCCCATCAGTGTTTGCTAATCAAAGAAAAAAATCAGTTTTCTAACAGCAATAATACTGGCACACATCAAACATCTAACAGCAATAATACTGGCACACATCAAAAATCTAACAGCAATAATACTGGCACACATCAAACATCTAACAGCAATAATACTGGCACACATCAAACATCTAACAGCAATAATACTGGCACACATCAAACATCTAACAGCAATAATACTGGCACACATCAAACATCTAACAGCAATAATACTGGCACACATCAAACATCTAACAGCAACAATACTGGCACACATTACTACTGGCACACATCAAGTGAATCCAGATGAAGCCACCGACGTAACAACACACTGTTTGTGTTTGCAGAACATAGTCTTTTAAAGTATTTAGTCTGGCGTCGAAGTAGACCTGTGACCAAACGTCATGCTTTGCATTATGTGGCCAAATGTCGTGTCACCAAATGTCTCGTGACCAAATGTCGTGTCACCAAACGTCTTGTGACCAAACGTCTTGTGACCAAATGTCTGGATACGATGTTTTAGGACTTACACAAATACATCACCGAGATAACAAATACAATATACTGTTAGTATACTGTTAAGAACAAGAATTTAACTGTTCAGAACAAACGAAGAACGTTTGATGGCGTTCCGATTCATGTCGAACGTTATTAGGGAAAAACTGTTAAATCCAAGAAAAGTTTGATCACTATTTCTTCCCGCATTTAAGTAACCAGAGCGGTCACTTTAATTACCAGCAATTATGTCCTGTCCTCGCTTCCTATAAAGAAAACCGGCGACGAAACTGTTGTGGTCGTAAAACTATTTTCCTCTTCCTTACGAACATTTCGTCGCTTTTTATCGTCTAAGTATTGTCGGTATTTGCTGGCGTTCTATTACACGTTACATTATTGTTCAGTTACGCGTTAATACATGATATCGTATGCCTTTAGTTGTACTGATCTGTCAGGTCAAATGTGTGAAAAGTTCTACGTTATGCACTTGAGGGATGTTTCATTGTTGTTCTAACACACACATACACACACGCACGCGCACGCGCACGCGCGCACACCACACACACACACACACACACACACACACACAAACAGACTCACATACACACCACGCACTCACTCACGCACGCACGCACACACACACACACACACACACACACACACACACTCACATACACACGCTCACAAACACTCACAAACACACACACACTCACACACACATACACACACTCACACATACACGCACATACACACACATACACATACACACCCCACACTCACTCACACACATACACACACACACACACACACTCGAATACACATCACACACTCACTCACTAACTCTCACACACTCACACACATATACACACTCACATACACACACTCACACACACACATTCACACACACACACTCACTCACACACTCACACACATACACTCACACATACACACACTCACAAACACACACTCATACACACATACACATACAAACACTCACACATACACAATACACACACATACGCACATATACACATACACACCACACACTCACTCACACACACACTCACTCACTCACTCACTCACACACACACTCACATACACACCACACACTCACTCACTCACTCACTCACTCACTCACTCACTCACTCACTCACTCACACACACACACACACACACACACACACACACACACACACACACACACACACACACACACACACACACACACACACACACACTAGCATTAATTGACTTTAACAATAAAACAACATTTTTAAGGAATCTGCTTTACAACTAACATATTTACAATTCACACGCATCTCTATCTGGGAATTGTTTGTGTAATTAAACCAAACACTGTTGGGGGTAATTTCCTGAAAACATAGGCATACGTGGGGTCAAATGTGAGCGAGTGCATTAAATACAAATTTAAACATGAATAATTTATCACGCGTTGGGTCAAAGTCAAAATCAGCATTATATCAATATTCACACGATGGAGTGCTTTAATGTGTACCCAATACGCGCAGAAATTCGCTGATGTAATCGCGATTGCCAAATCTGCAGATGATTAGAAATTGAATTGTCTTGTAAGACCAGGTCCTGGTCAATTGTCTTGTAAGACCAGATCCTGGTCAATTGTCTTGTAAGACCAGGTCCTGGTCAATTGCCTTTGTTTCGATATCGCGCGACCTTGACCCGGTTATTGTTCTGTTCTGTTATCAAGTTAATTGGGTAAATGTGATTTCTGTGATGTGCATTATTCTGGTAAGTGAAACAAGGGCAGAAATTGAGAACGGGAAATAAATTGCATCGAGTTTAGGAAAGATTGAACGCAAAGACGGAATGAATTGGGCCAAGCAATTCTTCTGGACGCCTCTTGTGGCAAGAAACACAGGCACCAAAGGAAACACGTACCAAGTGGCTGACCTTCCATCCCATAATAATGGTTAAATAATAGCTTCGAAGAATTATCTTCAATTTCCCTAATTGAGTAAACCGCCTACGTCTGAGACGTTTGGATTCAAGCAACACGTGTCACAGTGATCTCAGACGCCAGTTTAGAAAGACGTACCCGGCGTCTCCTACAACATGCCAAATGTAGTTTTCTTGACGTCATCCGCCACCCTTCTCAAGTCGGCTCTCTAAAATGAATGACTAGTTTGTCTCGTTCAAAGAACGAACGAGACAAACTATGAACGAGACGGCTGGACCGTTACAGAACAACACCGCCGTCTGTGAAACCCTGGATGTGTCCGTCATTGAATTACTACATTATTTGAGGGTGTTTATTTGACCTAGAGCGGGATAACTATTAGGCAGTGGTCAGTGATTCCCTTTGACTTAAAAAGGATATAGATACGCGTGTACGGATACAGGGGAGAACAACTAAAATGCTTCCAGAACTGATAGACCTTAGTTATGAAGAACGCCTTAAAGAATGTGGTTTAACAACCCTAGAGACAAGGAGGTTTAGATCAAATTGAAGTTTTAAGATAGTAAATGGGTATGAAGATATTGACAGGATGTAACAATAGTAAAGGATCAGTGTAGATTGGGCATCAGTAAGAGCTCGTTCTCACAGAGGACAATAAATAAATAGCACAAACTATCAACAGATTGTGTAATTGCTGGCAGCGTGATTATGTTTAAAAACAAGGTTGACACATATCTCAGGAGGGCGGGTTACACATAGATGAAAAATGTTGGACTCTCGCTTCCTTGTCCACTTGCCACCTGAACCTTTGGCTTGGATGGCAAATCTTGTAAAAAACTTGACTTGGTTATCGGTGCCCGCTGCTGTCTAAGTTGGGCGACGTTCGTATTGCCTTGAATTCGCACCCCTGTCCACCGCCCCACGTGTCCACACAGTCGAGGACGCCCGGACAACGTCACCCCCACCCTGCACCCCTGTTCACCGTCCCACGTGTCAACGCAGTCGAGGACGCCCGGACAACGTCACCCCCACCCTGCACCCCTGTCCACCGTCCCACGTGTCCACGCAGTCGAGGACGCCCGGACAACTGCACCCCTGTCCACCCCGCCCCACGTGTCCACGCAATCGATGCCACCCGGACAACGTCACCCCCACCCTGCACCCCTGTTCACCCCGTCCCACGTGTCCACGCAATCGATGCCACCCGAACAACGTCACCCCACCCTGCAACCCTGTTCACCCCGTCCCACGTGTCCACGCAGTCGAGGCCACCCGGACAGCGTCACCCCCACCCTGCACCCCTGTTCACCCGTCCCACGTGTCCACGCAGTCGAGGCCACCCGGACAACGTCACCCCCACCCTGCACCCCTGTTCACCCGTCCCACGTGTCCACGCAGTCGAGGCCACCTGGACAACGTCACCCCCACCCTGCACCCCTGTTCACCCGTCCCACGTGTCCACGCAGTCGAGGCCACCCGGACAACGTCACCCCCACCCTGCACCCCTGTTCACCCGTCCCACGTGTCCACGCAGTCGAGGCCACCCGGACAACGTCACCCCCACCCTGCACCCCTGTTCACCCATCCGACTCGCCACTATTAATTAGTTGACCGGCCATTGCTCGACAGAAGCAAATTATTCCCCGGCCCAGGCCGGTCAGCCCGGAGAAGAGTGGCCATTGGTGAGCGGTGGCTTGATACTGGTCTGTGGCTTTAAATGCAAACACGAACACCATTATCCATAACATACTAACGGTATTCACACCTACGTCTACCTGCTGAATATATAATATATTTCATTCGATTACTATGGGCATGCGTGGTATCAATATAATGATACAATTAATAGCTCGATACTATCTTTCTTCATTTCGTCCTGAATGTTTTTCTTCGGGAGTGATTATTAGACTGTTAATTCCACCGAGTAAAGCAAACTAACACTGCATCAAGTCACATATACTGGTCGCTACCACATGTGTGACCAAGTAAACTCTTGTATAATAATATTATGTCATGACTTTCTTATTACAATAATTAGTGTACTGTATACCTTTTTATACCTTATACGTTTTTACATTACTTAATTCCTGTTTGTTCGGTTACTTTTTTGAGGATTTAAATTAATTCATATGCTTCAAACGCGCTCCGAATTTTAGATTGCATTTGTGTCTCAATATACACAAATGCTACATACTAGTAGTCCTGTAAGCTGTGGGGGCTGAACGTTTATTTGACAATTACTATACATGCACGAGCAGCGTACACAAGATATTTGTCTTAGGTTATTATAATAATAACTTATATTCCATCTCTGATCCATTTATTTATTTTCTGTGGTAAATAATCTGCGTTTCTTTCCGCGAAGATCTGAAAAGAATAGCCACCTTGCCCACTTAGCCAGCCACCTGGCCGAGCCACCTTGACCACTTCGCCAGCCACCTGGCCCAGCTGGCCGAGCCACCTTGACGAGTTGGCCGAGCCACCTTGCCCACTTGGCCAGCCACCTGACCCAGCTGGCCAAGACACCTTGCCCACTTGGCCAGCCACCTGGCCCAACTGGCCGAGGCATCTTGCCCACTTGGCCAACCACCTGGCCAAACTGGCCTAGACACCTTGCCCACTTGGCCAGCCACCTGGCCAAACTGGCCGAGACACCTTGCCCACTTGGCCAGCCACCTGGCCCAACTGGCCGAGCCACCTTGACCACTTGGCCAGCCACGTGGCCCAGCTGGCCGAGCCACCTTGACCACTTGGCCAGCCACCTGGCCAAACTGGCCTAGACACCTTGCCCACTTGGCCAGCCACCTGGCCAAACTGGCCGAGACACCTTGCCCACTTGGCCAGCCACCTGTCCCGACTGGTCGAGCCACCATGCCCACTTGGCCAGCCACCTGGCCAAACTGGCCTAGACACCTTGCCCACTTGGCCAGCCACCTGGCCAACCTGGCCGAGACACCTTGCCCACTTGGCCAGCCACCTGGCCAAACTGGCCTAGACACCTTGCCCACTTGGCCAGCCACCTGGCCAAACTGGCCTAGACACCTTGCCCACTTGGCCAGCCACCTGGCCAAACTGGCCTAGACACCTTGCCCACTTGGCCAGCCACCTGGCCAAACTGGCCTAGACACCTGGCCCACTTGGCCAGCCACCTGGCCAAACTGGCCTAGACACCTGGCCCAGCTGGCCAGCCACCTGGCCAAACTGGCCTAGACACCTGGCCCAGCTGGCCCAGCCGACCTCCAGTCTGCGCTGATTGCAACCTATGTTTACACCGGTGTGGTTTATTATATTTCTCGAGCCATATATTGATAGTAAATATATAATAACTGATATATTAATGTTGGAACCCTATGTGTGTAACTATATATACATTATTGCATTTATTTGACAAGAATTCGAAACACAACGTTTGCATTCAATACGCTGTTTTGAACTTGGTCACTGTAGTGTTTTGAACGTACATTGAACGCATCCGTATATTTATGTAGTGTTTTCGAGCGGTAGTGTTGTGAAATTATTGTACTGACAATCATTACGAAACAGGTCCTAATAGTTGACCACGTGACGAGGTCACGACGATCGGCTGCCATCTTCGTTTTCACAAAGATGATTCACGATTCACGATTAATCTGTGCATCGTCATCGTCATCGTCATCGTCATGGCCTTATCAGTTTGTGATAATATTTATCTATCCTACATTCTTCGAAATGAACCTTTCACGTTGTTCTGACTGTTCTTCGTTGTCGTCGTCTCTCTGATCCGCCTCTGTGCTGACCTCGGTGAACTCTCTCTGTGCTGACCTCGGTGAACTCTCTCACCCTCACCCACCGGAGAACTCTCTCTGTATTGACCTCGGTGAACGGTCAAGCTCAAGTGCAGTTCTCTCAATCAGAAATTTAGGTAGCTAACCAAATGGTGGCGTTAGACACGTGGACGGCGTCAATCGAAATCCACATTTAACAACTAGCACATGATTAAATACATTATTGTACACCAAGAAGAGGACACCGGGGCTAGTTGTTACAATTTTCAGTTAAAGTCGCCTTTTTGTGAAAAGTATGATAGATGCATTATTTCTGTCAACGTATACAGTAAATTCATTATTCGTGTTAATAAAATATGCCATGCCATTGATATTCCGTATTGTAATTAGGTAGATATGTGAAGTTTTCCAGTCGAAGTCGACTGTAACAACTAGCCCCGTAAGTTGTTACATCATACGGGGCAAGTTGTTACAGCAAAGAATGTGTGGATCGCAAAGCAAGTGTCACTCATACATGTTACTGTTATTACATTAATTAGATTATACACACTTATACATATTACACTGTGCATAACGATGTAGGTGTTCACATGTTCATATATTTAGTTTTTATTTTCATTTACCTAGGGGCACTCCCGATTCTTAAATAATAATTTATTGTGAATGCAATATACATTACTGGAAAGAGTACGACAATGTATATGTAGTGCGACTTCTATTTGATTGAATAATACACACACGTACATATCGTGCGTAACGTGCACTATTTATTAATTGCTCAAATAGGACTGTGCCATAACAATTTAACAAGATTTAAAAAGATTGCCATCAAAGGCAAAACACCCAGATGGCAACTGGACAAGGAAACCATTGGCTTATCGAGAGTTCAAAACATTTCCACTTATGCGTAACCCGCCCTTCTGGGATATTTGTCAATTTTGTTTGACAATGCTAGAATAAATTGTGTTCTTTCAGTTATTGTCAGCACACAACTCGTTGGCTGAGTCAGCAGTGCTAGTCGCCCGAGCGTTGTTACAGTTGTAACAACTCGTTGGCTGAGTCATCGGTGAGAGCCGCCCGAGCGTTGTTACAGTTGTAACAACTCGCTGGCTGAGTCATCGGTGCGAGCCGCCCGAGCGTTGTTACAGTTGTAACAACTCGTTGGCTGAGTCATCGGTGCGAACCGCCCGAGCGTTGTTACAGGTGGTGCGAGCCGCCCGAGCGCTGTTACAGTTGTAACAACTCGTTGGCTGAGTCATCGATGCGAGCCGCCCGAGCGTTGTTACAGTTTTAACAACTCGTTGACTGAGTCATCGGTGCGCGCCGCCCGAGCGCTGTAACAGTTGTAACAATTCGTTGGCTGAGTCACCGGTGCGAGCCGCCCGAGCTTTGTTACAGTTGTAACAACTCGTTGGCTGAGTCACCGGTGCGAGCCGCCCGAGCATTGTTACAGTTGTAACAACTTGTTGGCTGAGTCATCGGTGCGAGCCGCCCGAGCGTTGTTACAGTTGTAACAACTCGTTGGCTGAGTCATCGGTGCGAGCTGCCCAAGCGTTGTTACAGTTGTAACAAATTGCCCCAATACAGTTATAACAAATTGCCTCAAACACAGTGTTGCACTTGAACGCACGTGGACGATAACAAATCCTGAATTTCAGTTTAACTTCTACTGGCATAACCCCCTATACTATATAGTAGACATGTTTTAAGTTTCATTCACGAAACATAAAAAGTGGCTGTGTGAGATAATATTATGTGGACATAACAAAAAAAAGTCTTAGGTTGTTAAAAAGTCATTTTTGTTCACACCTCTTTAATTTATTCTTCTTAACTCAGGATTATTGGACAGTTTGTCTGTTTGTGGATTTCCAACCAACGACTGTCGATGGTATCTCCATATGTGTGCTATGTGTTCGAAAATAACTCTAATAACAACTTGCTCTGGTCTCCCCTAAATGTTTAAATTCGTTGACATACGGGATGTAAAACCAGACAAAATATGTGTGTAGGTAGTTAAATAGATCATGCTTTTGACAATTTCCAAACATATTTCTAACGAACGAACGAGCAAAACGTTTAGTAGGAGACGAATTGTGTGCTTATAACCAAAAACAAATGTATTTACTGCAATGCCCTGACGACGCGTTCCTGAGTCTCTATGTACTCGTGAATGCTCTTTTGGAACTGTAGACGCCGCGGGGGTCGGGAAGACGTTTTCATGCACGTGCCTCTTAAGTCGTGTCATTTGCCGTGTACGCTACATCCGTCATTTATTATTTGCCGTGTACGCTACATCCGTCATTTATTATTTGCTGTGTACGCTACATCCGTCATTTAGTATTTGCTGTGTACGCTACATCCGTCATTTATTATTTGCTGTTTACGCTACATCCGTCATTTATTATTTGCTGTGTACGCTACATCCGTCATTTATTATTTGCTGTGTACGCTACATCCGTTATTTATTATTTGCCGTAATCGTAGGACAGTCGAGGCGCAGTAGTTGGCAAGGCACACACCGTTTGAGTCTGCCCGCGGGTAGGGTTCTCTCAAGCGTGGAATACACCATTAATCACTCAGTCAAATATATATCCCAAATTACTAGCTTTAGGGTCTAGTAGTGTGTCATACTGATTCATAAAACATACCTTTTCATTTGCATGACAAGTCTAAGTATGTATTTTCAAAAAGTATACTTTAAAAAAAAACGTTTATTATCAGTTATGTGATTTAAACAATAAAGCACACATAGACAAAGAGATTCTTCACATTTTATTTTACAACAACCATACTCCATGAAGCAAGACTTTCCTTGTTGCATTTCTAGCAACAGTTTTTGACCTTCTGTATAGTAGCCGCCGCTCGCTTTGTTGACTAATACAGCAAATATATAAGCTCCGGGTCAGTTCTCTTGCATATCTAACACCGCCACGGCAACTTATTCATGCAGATAAACACTAACCCAGTAACCTATTCATGCAGATAAACACTAACTGCATATATGTTTTGTTTTACTTTTACGAGTAATGTGTAACAAGATTTAACAAGATTGTTCACTTGCAAAGGCCCAGATGGCAAGGGGACAAGGAAGCCATTGGCTTATCGAGAGTCCAACAATGTTCATCTACTTATAACCCGCCCTCCTGAGATATGTGTCAACCTTGTTTTTAAACATATTCACGCTGTTAGCAGTTACATAATCTGTAGATAATGCGCTCCATTCATTTATTGTCCTCCGCGAGAAAGAGTACTTCCTGATATCTACACTGATCCTTTACTATTGTTATTATCTTTCTTGAGGGAGAAACAAACGTGTATGTTATATTCTCCTAATCATTTCAAGAATTTGATTACCATTTGAAGCTGCAATACCACACCGCTCTGAAACTTTCATATCAGCACTTATTGTAACTCATAAGTCCTTTTCTTTTACAGTAGTACCTAGAACAGTATCTCCCATTTTATAATTTATATGCAAGTTCCCGTGACCTGTATGTAGGCATTCACATTTCCCAAAATTTTAATAACATCTGCCATTTTTCAGACCATTTAACTAATTTGCTTAGATCGTTTTGTAAGTGTTGTTTATCACCATCAGTGTTAACCTTTCTAAACACTTTTGTGTCATCCGCAAATTTCAGTACGTTGCTGGTTATACTATCGTCCAAGTCGTTGATAAATATTAAGAATAATATAAGTCCTAATACTGATCCTTGTGGCACCTCACTCAAAACTTATTTCCAGTTTGAAACCTCCCCATCTACTACAACACGATGTCTTCTGTCAGTCATTGTTCTATCTAGTAAATTATGCCATCCCTAATACCATTTTAATTAATCTTTGATGTGGCACTTTGTCGAAAGCTTTCTGAAAATCTAAGTAGATAATATATACTGGTGATCCATCGTCTATCCACTTAGTGATTTCTTCCAAAAAACATATTTGTTAAGCATGACCTCGCTTTTAGGAATCTATGTTGAGATGAATTTAATAATTTATGCCTAACAAGGAAGTCCACCATATGGTCTTTGATTAACTTTTCCAATAATATACACATCACTGATGTTAAACTCACTGGTATGTAATAAGACTTATTTCTCAAGCCCTTTTTAAATAATGGTATGATGTTTGTTTCTTTCCATTCAAAAAGAACCACTCCCTCATTTAACGACAAGTTCAATACTCTTTCAAGTGGTATACTCATTTGTTCTACTGTTTCCATGTAATAAGCCTAAACAGAGCTGTAACAAGATTCTATACCATTCCACAGTATAAAGTTGTTTGCAATGTTGGCTAATCTGTCTCGGCGGCCGGCGACGTAATTCTAGAGTGTCTCGAGAACGTGCGTCACCTGCCGTCTATCGCTGATTGCTAGTCTGGAGTAAGTGGCAGTTCAGCGCTAGATCGTCTTTTCCAGACGTCTTTGTCAGCCCCAAGACATTGGCACGGTGAACGTCTTCCATGCCAAGGTTACAGGCGACATGCCATGCGACAGGAGACATGCCATGTGACAGGCGACATGCCATGTGACAGGCGACATGCCAAGATTACAGGCGACATGCCAGGTGGCAGGCGATATGCCAAGGTGACAGGCGACTTGCCATGTGACAGGCGACATGCCAAGATGAGAGGCGACATGTCAATGTTAGAAGCTGCATGCCAAGATGACAGGCGACATGCCAAAGTGACAAGCTACATGCCATTGTGAAAGGCGACATATCAAGGTGACATGTGACATGCCCAGGTGATAGACGACATGCCAAGATGACAGGCGACATGTCAAGTGGCAGGCGACGTGCCAATGATAGAGGTGACAATGCCGGGTGACAGGGGACATGCTGGGTGACAAGCGACATGCCAATCTGAGAGGCAACATGCCGGGTGACAGGCGACAAACTAAGGTGACAGACGATATGCCAAGGTGAGAGGCGACATGTTACAGGCGACATGCCAAGGTGACAGGCGACATGCGGGGTGACAGGCGACATGCCAAGGTGAGAGGCAACATGCCAAGGTGACAGGCGACATGCAAAGGTGACAGGCGACATGCCAAGGAGACAGAAGACATGCAAAAGTGCCAAGCGACATGCCAATTTGATAGGCGACATGTCGGGTGACAGGCGACAAGCTAAGGTGACATACAATATGCCAAGGTGACAAGCGACATGCAAAGGTGAGAGACGACATGCGACAATGTGACAGGCGACAGGCCGGGTGACAATGGACTTGCTCAAATGACAGGTATCATGCCTGGTGACAGATCAAGACGAACTAGTCCTCGTGACGACGGAGTCAATAGTCCGCCGTGCGAAAGAGAGAGAGAGAGAGAGAGAGAGAGAGAGAGAGAGAGAGACAGACAGACAGACAGAGACAGACAGACAGACAGACAGACAGACAGATAGACAGACAGAGGCAGGCAGCCAGGCAGGCAGGCAGGCAGGCAGGCAGGCAGGCAGGCAGGCAGGCAGGCAGGCAGGCAGGCAGGCAGGCAGGCATATATATATATATATATATATATATATATATATATATATATATATATATATATATATATATATATATATATATATATATATATATATATATATATATATATATATATATACGCGTTGACACTGTCAACGCGTGCGTGTTCAGCACTGTACACATTCCAACGACAACAAGCGATGATGTCTCGCTGGTCTCGCAGCAAAAGGCCACGTCTGTTTTATAAAGGTAGCGTCGGTTCACAGCGCGATTCGCAGTCGTTGACCAACGTTCCCATTTATATGAGACGTGAAGATTTGTGGCAAGTACTTAAAATTGCATAGTTGAAGACTCTGTGACCGCCCCATATACACGCTGCGTGGATAGACAGGACGCTTGCAGGAATCTCACTAATATCTGCACTAACAGCGCAAAGACAAAACCTATGTGTGGGTGTCTGTGTGTGTGTGCGTGCGTGTGTTCGTGCGTGCGCGCGTGCGTGCGTGCGTGCGTGCGTGTATATATATATATATATATATATATATATATATATATATATCGTATACCCACGACTGATAAAAGTACACAGTGTGTTTGTATGTGTGTGCGTGCGTGCTTGCGTGCGTGCGTGCGTGCGTGCGTGCGTGCGTGCGTGCGTGCGTGCGTGCGTGCGTGCGTGCGTGCGTGCGTGCGTGCGTGCGTGCGTGCGTGCGTGCGTGCGTGCGTGCGTGCGTGTCTGTTTCTGTGTCTGTGTAGCATTTTGTGGAGATGCTTTAAAGATATATGAATGAAACGATTTTTCAAAACTTTACTTATATTATTCATTTCTAGTAAAATGAGGACATTTTATGGAAAATGCTAGGCAGCTTAAGAAACTCTTGTGTTTTCTACGGAAATTCTATGGATTGCCTAGGAGAAAATGTGTAATATTCGTCAAATATATGTTAGAAGTTTCTAAAAACGCTGAATAAATGACGCCACTGGAACTATACATATCTTCCCTCAGTATTATGCTAAGGTAAGTAGTATATATATATATATATATATATATATATATATATATATATATATATATATATATATATATATATATATATATATATATATATATATATATATATATATATATATATATATATATATATATATATATATATATATATATATATATATATATATATATATATATATATATATATATATATATATATATATATATATATATATATATATATATATATATATATATATATATATATATATATATATATATATATATATATATATATATATATGTATATATATATATATATATTATATATATATATATCTATACACATATATATATATATATACACACACACACACACACACACACACACACACGCACGCACACACACACACACACACACACACACACACACACACACACACACACATTATTTGTCAGTCGTGGATACAACTGTTAAGGTATTCCTCCTGAAGAAATGTATCACCATGTATCACCTTGTATCACCATTTAACTGTCCAATTAAAGGTGACAGCTCACTTTTGCAAAACAAATTATTTTTGAGAAAAAATAGCATACATAGCGTACATAGCGTACATATGTATGTGTGAATTGCATAAATAATATATAAAACCATTCGCCCTCACAGGTTACTGAGAACTCAATGTCCTACCGAACACCCGTGTTTTGTATGACATGTTAGAGTCACATTGACGAGTCACGTATGACAACTACTGTATAACGTATAACTATTACTGTGTTGCGTATAACTACTAATGTGTAACGCATAGCTACTAGTGCATAACGTATAGCTACTACTGTATAACATATAACTACTACTGTATAACATATAACTACTACTGTATAACGTACGTGCGGACGACGTGTCAGTTGTCTCTTATGACGTCACTAGCCACGACCCACCCGCACACACAAGATTCGTGACGTCATTTGAATGCACTTAAACAACATTCCGACCGACTAAACGCCGACTTGTAAGAAACAGTCGAACATACCAATATTTGCATTACCGTAAGTGTTGGTTTCAAATAACATCGGCACAATCTCATGCCATCAGGATTGGTACCTTCCTCCCGAGGGGACGGCATTTAGGGTTCGTTGCCCGCGCCCCCGCCTCGCGACCACCCTCCATCGCCCTCGCTACTCGACTCCCCTTTATCTCTCGTTATGCCCACATTCCTCAGTCATTTCCTCTCCCGGCGTCTCGTGTTATTAGTCTTCCCACTACTTCACACCGACGTCCCGCAGCGCCATCAAACGGCTATTGTGTGCTCTTTGGAAACAGGGCAGAAAAGGCTAAAGATCTCCTTTTAATGTTTCGAGATTTCCAAACAAGACGGTCTGCGTCACTAAGAACCACTTCATTCCATGTCATTAACATAACAGCTCTCAATGCAAAGGGTCTAGCTGACACTACGCCTATCTATTGTAATTTACTTCTAGCAAAGGGTCTAGCTGACACTACGCCTATCTATTGTAATTTACTTCTAGCTAACTCTACTGTAATTTACTTCTAGCTAACTCTACTGTAATTTACTTCTAGCTAACTCTACTGTAATTTACTTCTAGCTAACACTAGACCTACTGTATTTCACTTCTTACTATCTCTACTGTAATTCACTTCTAACTACTGTAATTTACTTCTAGCTAACTCTACTGTAATTTACTTCTAGCTAACACTAGACCTATTGTATTTCATTTCTTACTTTCTCTACTGTAATTCACTCCTAACTAACTCTACTATAATTCACTTCTAGCTAACATTACTGTAACTCACTTTCTATAATTCCCTTATATCTAACACCACTGTAATTAATGTTTAGCTAACTCTACTGAAATTCACTTCTAGATAACACTACTCTAATTCACTTCTGGCTAACTCTACTGTATTTCACTTCTAACTAACACTAATCTAATTCACTTTTTGCTAACTCTACTGTAATTCAGTTTTAACTAGCACTACACTAATTCACTTCTAGCTAAAACTACTCTAATTCACTTCTAGCTAACAATATTCTAATTTACTTCTAGCTAAAACTACTCTAATTCACTTCTAGCTAACAATATTCTAATTTACTTCTAGCTAAAACTACTCTAATTCACTTCTAGCTAACACTACACTAATTCACTTCTAGCTAACACTAATCTAACTCACTTCTAGCAAACACTACTGTAGTTCACTTCTAGATAACTCTACTGCAATTCACTTCTTGCTAACACTACTCTAATTCGCTAACTCTACTTTAATTCACTTCTAACTAACTCTACTGTAATTCATTTCTAACTAACACTACTCTAATTCACTTCTAACTAATACTACTCTAATTCACTTCTAACTAATACTACTCTAATTCACTGTATAATTAACACTGCTCTAATTCACTTCTAGCTAACACTACCCTAATTCGTGTCTAACAAACTCTACTGTAATTCACTTTTAACTAACACTATTCTAATTCACTTCTAACTAATACTACTCTAATTCACTTCTAGCTAACAATATTCTAATTTACTTCTAGCTAAAACTACTCTAATTCACTTCTAGCTAACAATATTCTAATTTACTTCTAGCTAAAACTACTCTAATTCACTTCTAGCTAACACTACACTAATTCACTTCTAGCTAACACTAATCTAACTCACTTCTAGCAAACACTACTGTAGTTCACTTCTAGATAACTCTACTGCAATTCACTTCTTGCTAACACTACTCTAATTCGCTAACTCTACTTTAATTCACTTCTAACTAACTCTACTGTAATTCATTTCTAACTAACACTACTCTAATTCACTTCTAACTAATACTACTCTAATTCACGTCTAACTAATACTACTCTAATTCACTGTATAATTAACACTGCTCTAATTCACTTCTAGCTAACACTACCCTAATTCGTGTCTAACAAACTCTACTGTAATTCACTTTTAACTAACACTATTCTAATTCACTTCTAACTAATACTACTCTAATTCACTTCTAGCTAACATTATTCTAATTCACTTCTAACTAACGCTACTCTGACTCACTTTAAACCAACAGCGTTGCCGGTGTTTCAAGTATTCACAATGTTGCCTGTGTTTTAAGGACATGTATTCACAATGCTGACGGAGCATTCGGCAAAACCGGCTTCATTCTCTCATTTTGCCAATCGTTGTCACTGTCGCTTTTATCAAAACGTCATCAAATATGAAACAGAAGTCATAATTATTTGGGTTTACCCATAATCTAAAAAAATTCGCGAAACACGGAAACAACGATCAGTGGTCGCCCGCTTTTTGTTCTATAATGCATCATTTGGAACCTTATTTAGAGAAAGATTTAAAGATTGACCAATGTTGACGTCCTGAATGTGATTATATTGACACATTTAAGGTTTCGTTTTATGCAGAAAAATGTTTTAATCATGTACGTATATATTTGTAATGTGAATGGCTCACACTAGCCACATAATGAATCCCGGTTGTCTCGATTAAAAGTGCGATGTTCTAACCACTGCGCCACCATGTCCCACAACTACAGCAACAACGACAACGACAACAAAATAATAACAACAATAAATCGAATAAATTAGATATAATAACAAAATTACTTCTACAATACCCTCTTTTCCACATGACTATATTAACGAATCCACGTTCAGTTGCTTGATAAAGTATTCATTGCAGATAGAGAAATAAAAAAAGTTTGTTATGGTTTATGACAAAGTTTGTTATGGTTTATGACAAAGATATTTATGCAAAACCCCATCGTACAGCGCACGAGAAGAATTGTTGGTAGGGGGCGCTACAAGAAATGCATTAATATAAAAAGTCCGTGTAAAAATTAACACGATTACTCTAACTTACTTCCCAATACACTCACATATATACCACCTGCACTTTAATGTGTGCTGAGGATAATATCTACGTTCACGTTCAAGAAGCGGAACATGGCCTTATATTCATAAAAAAAATTAATAGTTATGTAATGCATTATGAGATTATAAATCTTTAAATGTTTCGGTTGTATAAAGAATGACATTTACATATCATACCGTTTCATATTATAATAATATAACTTAATAATAAGTTATTTATTTTGCAATCATGAGATTGAATAAACGTATAGGTATAAAACATGCATTTGTTAAAATGCATATTTAAAGAAATTAAAAATTGTGTGTGTGTGCGTGCGTGCGTGCGTGCGTGCGTGCGTGCGTGCGTGCGTGCGTGTGTGTGTGTGTCTGTCTAAGAATTACTGGATAAAACATTTACTAAAATGTATAATGACTTAATATAGTATTATCTACAATATACAATAATGTCACTTCATGCGAGATCGTCCATTTGCGTTTATATCGTATGTGAAAATGCTCTTTTGATAGTGATCGCGGCGAATTAAAGTTGAATCCTTTGACAGCGTTACTGGCGTCGTAATTTGTTTGCTTTCAACGGACGACACAGTCGTGACTAACACGTCGAGTCACTTAACGCGGAAACGAGCGTCGGGGCAGGACGCGTTGTCGCCGCGACGCTTTGTACGCCGACGCCTCCGATAATTTAAAGTGTACAAGACACAATGGAATTTGTCACACTCGTGATGACAATGTGTCGCGCGCTCCTCGAGGTGTCGCACGCATTGTCGCGCTGACAATGCGACGAGTCGACCGGAGGGCAATAATTCAGCGGCGACAATCGTCCAATTGAGCCTTCTGTTAACTGGTTCATTGTCGATCAATCACTCAACATTTTCACTGTCACCATCGAAGGCAGCAATTACTGTAGGTAATAATCCGGCGCCATTGTTGCGTTAACGTGACATTCTTCAATGAACTTGAATTGACATTTTCTACTTTATTCTTTACACAAACCTGCAAAAAAATATTACTTTCAACAATAACAATGTGTGTGTGCGTGCGTGCGTGCGTGCGTGCGTGCGTGCGTGCGTGCGTGCGTGCGTGCGCGCCAGCCCAAAGCATTCAATCGTTTGAACCCGTTATTTATGTCGCTAAGCTATTTCAGAACCTCCTACAGTTTACCTGGGACGATTTAACTTGTCAGAAGCATTATATGTACGTGCAACCGTTATATGTACGTGCAACCGTTATATGTACGTGCAACCGTTATATGCGTAATAAATGCATTCTCTGAGATCAACTGACGTCGTTCATTGACCGTAGAGTCCACGTGAACTCAGTGGCTACATTACGTGAACTCAGTGGCTAGTTCACGTGAACTCAGTGGCTAGGTCACGTGCCAGTCCCTACTGATACATATGCACAACGAAAGAACTGTTTTAAGGAACATGGTTACAGGTGGCACCACCAGTCGTCGGTGGCGCCAATGGCGGCGATTGTCGGCCGCTCGACAAAACCAAATGAGTGAAATGTGCGATTGCACACGTAACAATATGCGATTGCACACAACAACAATGAAGACGATGGTCAGAATGCGTACACGCACACGTTCGCGCACACGTACAATTGCGAACACGGCAGATGGGTACGCAGAACTTAGAAATAGACCATCGGTATATCTTTGTTAAAATGTTCGCGTGTTGAGACAACTTATCGGAGCGGTCGCGTGTATGATCTCGACGCCCTCTATGGGTGTCGAGATCTCCTGAGATAACGTCCTGCCAGTCACTGGTCCGCCACCCGGACAGGCGGCGGTGTCGGAGTGTAGGAAACATTGCGTGACTGCGCCAGTCAAACACACCGGCTTACATGATCACTTAGCTGTCGATATGAGATATTTAAATTAGTCCTGTTTAAGGCAGTTAAGATGGGGACCTCGAAGTATTTGTAGGTTCCAAAACAGTGACATTTGCATTTGTAGTAGCACGTTCCACAATCCCGTAGCTGTTAAAAATAATACAGCGCTGCGTGCAGCCGTTAGGACCGCTCGAAGAACTTTACAATTCACCCCGGGTTGACATGTTCATTTCAACACAATCTGAACTTCTCCGGGAAACATTCAGCTACGCTACAATTACTACACGAAAGGTCGAATGCCACCACTCTTTGTAGCCAGATATCCATGTGTGTCTGCGAGTGAACTGACGCGACACAGAATTGTACAGGCTTCGAACGGCTGCAAGACGACTCGAACCCCCTTTTTCTCGTTTGAGAATGACGATAGTACCGCGCCCAACAATGCGTGAGTCTGCCAGTGTCATCAGTCGGTGTTAGCACAAGGCTTTTTTGTAGAGGACAGGCAAGAAAACAATCGGCGGTTGTTGAAAACTCAAAACGTCATTGTTGCAATGACTTTACAAACGTGATTGTTGCAATGACTTTACAAACGCCCCGCAGGAACTAATTACAGACTTGCAAATGACGACCGGCTGGTTATCTCTGCTTAACCCCACAGAAATGCTCATATCGGGTGAGTTAACTATGCAACTCATCGATAACAGTTTGTTATCTTGTTCTACTTATGAAACATGTTTATAACGCACACTTCACATTTGTGCAAACGTATATACACACAACACTTTTTAAACGATCGTTGTAATATATTTCACAGTAATATTTCAACATTCATACGATTTATTGATGTTCTTTTTCGATGTAGCAGGTAGATCACACTTCTTCTTTACATCAGTGTATGTGTAGCAGATGTAGTAGTTTCTTTAACCGTCCCTTGGGTTGTTGTAACGCTACAGTACCGAGCTTCTTCTTTTCACCAGTATATGTGTAGCAGGTGTAGTAGTTTCTTTAACCGTCCCTTGAGTTGTTGTAACGCTACAATACCGAGCTTTTCTTTCATCAGAATATGTGCAGCAGAAGTAGCAGTTTCTTTAACCGTCTCTTGGGTTGTTGTAGCGCTACAGTACCGAGCTTCTTCTTTTCATCAGTATATGTGTAGCAGGTGTAGTAGTTTCTTTAACCGTCCCTTGGGTAGTTGTAACGCTGTAGTACTGAGCTTCTTCTTTTCATCAGTATATGTGTAGCAGGTGTAGTAATTTCTTTAACCGTCCCTTGGGTTGTTGTAACGCTACAGTACCGAGTTTCTTCTTTCATCAGTATATGTGTAGCAGGTGTAGTAGTTTCTTTAACCGTCCCTTGGGTTGTTGTAGCGCTACGGTACCGAGCTTCTTCTTTCATCAGTATATGTATAGCAGATGTAGTAGTTTCTTTAACCGTCCCTTGGGTTGTTGTAATGCTACAGTACCGAGCTTCTTCTTTTCATCAGTATATGTGTAGCAGGTGTAGTAGTTTCTTTAGCGTCCCTTGGGTTGTTGTAACGCTACAGTACCGAGCTTCTTCTTTCATCAGTATATGTGTAGCAGATGTAGTAGTTTCGTTAACCGTCCCTTGGGTTGTTGTAACGCTACAGTACCGAGCTTCTTCTTTTCATCAGTATATGTGTAGCAGGTGTAGTAGTTTCTTTAACCGTCCCTTGGGTTGTTGTAACGCTACAGTACCGAGCTTCTTCTTTTCATCAGTATATGTGTAGCAGGTGTAGTAGTTTCTTTAACCGTCCCTTGAGTTGTTGTAACGCTACAGTACCGAGCTTCTTCTTTTCATCAGTATATGTGTAGCAGGTGTAGTAGTTTCTTTAACCGTCCCTTGGGTTGTTGTAACGCTACAGTACCGAGCTTCTTCTTTTCATCTATATGTGTAGCAGGTTAGTAGTTTCTTTAACATCCCTTGTAACGCTACAGTACGAGCTTCTTCTTTCATCAGTATATGTGTAGCAGGTGTAGTAGTTTCTTTAACCGTCCCTTGGGTTGTTGTAACGCTACAGTACCGAGCTTCTTCTTTTCATCAGTATATGTGTAGCAGGTGTAGTAGTTTCTTTAACCGTCCCTTGGGTTGTTGTAACGCTACAGTACCGAGCTTCTTCTTTTCATCAGTATATGTGTAGCAGGTGTAGTAGTTTCTTTAACCGTCCCTTGAGTTGTTGTAACGCTACAGT
This sequence comes from Lamellibrachia satsuma, assembly GCA_033239005.1. Classification (NCBI taxonomy): domain Eukaryota; kingdom Metazoa; phylum Annelida; class Polychaeta; order Sabellida; family Siboglinidae; genus Lamellibrachia; species Lamellibrachia satsuma. The sequence continues at coordinate 2,682,112 of BSQZ01000073.1, read as the reverse complement.
ACCGAGCTTCTTCTTTTCATCAGTATATGTGTAGCAGGTGTAGTAGTTTCTTTAACCGTCCCTTGGGTTGTTGTAACGCTACAGTACCGAGCTTCTTCTTTTCATCAGTATATGTGTAGCAGGTGTAGTAGTTTCTTTAACCGTCCCTTGGGTTGTTGTAACGCTACAGTACCGAGCTTCTTCTTTTCATCAGTATATGTGTAGCAGGTGTAGTAGTTTCTTTAACCGTCCCTTGGGTTGTTGTAGCGCTACAGTACCGAGCTTCTTCTTTTCATCAGTATATGTGTAGCAGATGTAGTAGTTTCTTTAACCGTCCCTTGGGTTGTTGTAACGCTACAATACCGAGCTTTTCTTTCATCAGTATATGTGTAGCAGGTGTAGTAGTTTCTTTAACCGTCCATTGAGTTGTTGTAGCGCTACAGTACCGAGCTTCTTCTTTCATCAGTATATGTGTAGCAGGTGTAGTAATTTCTTTAACCGTCCCTTGGGTTGTTGTAACGCTACAATACCGAGCTTTTCTTTCATCAGTATATGTGTAGCAGATGTAGTAGTTTCTTTAACCGTCCATTGAGTTGTTGTAGCTCTACAGTACCGAGCTTCTTCTTTTCATCAGTATATGTGTAGCAGATGTAGTAGTTTCTTTAACCGTCCCTTGGGTTGTTGTAACGCTACGGTACCGAGCTTCTTCTTTTCATCAGTATATGTGTAGCAGGTGAAGTAGTTTCTTTAACCGTCCCTTGGGTTGTTGTAACGCTACAGTACCGAGCTTTTCTTTCATTAGTATATGTGTAGCAGGTGTAGTAGTTTATTAACTGTCACTTGCTTGCAAAGTCAATTAATGCTTCAGGGACCGTTAACAGTCCACACGCAGTTTCAGAATACCTTAATGCCAATTAGTGCGAACGCAATATTTGATAGTACAATATACCGTTCGCTCGCCATATTGTAGAAGAATAATACTTCCATATGTCAAATAAACACTATCGGGAAATCAACGTAACAAATACGTACAATAATCGATCCGTATACACGCGTCTCGTGTTATAGGCTCCATGTTTAGAGAGTGACATGTTTAGAGAGTGACATTTTAGTGCATGAATTTCTCCCATTTTTCTTTGGTCAAACATCAATCTTCTATGACATTTAATAACCTTCTTAATACTCAATTCCACCAGACACGTTTCTACAAATAAACAAACCTTACAAAAGAAAAAACCGAATATTCTGTATTTTGGTAGCTAATTCATAGCGTTGGTATTATTGCATACTAATTATTTTGATGGCATTTATATAAATATAAAGCCTATTCAAATGATTACAGTGTATTTTATGTATTCAGATTTTGCTCTTCTTTGCCTACAAACAAAATCAAAAACTGGTCGTTATGTAGAAAATTTAACACATTAAATGTTGTGCCCGCTCGTATTGACCTCATGATTATTCCTGACACCAAAGTCCTGGGTTAAAATGTCATGATATGTGTGTGTATATGTGTATGCGTGCGTGGGGCCTAAAGTTCGCCGCCAAATTTGTCGAATATCTATAACACCTGTGATTTAGTGAAACGTTTCATTGTTCTACGTAAACACGCATAATTTACGAAACTATAGCACCCAATTCTCGCAGTGTTTCGTTTGCGATTTTCACGCGACAATTCAGAGGTGCTGAGTCATTAATGATGCACGTTTATGTTAAATTAATACTTCTGTTTCTCTAGATCAAATAATACTGTTGTTTCTCTAGATCAAATTGGTTGCTCTAGATCAAATTGGTTGGATTTGGTAGAAATACAAGGAGCAGTTTGGCCGATATCGTGGTTAAGTAAGAAAGTGTAATATCACAGAGGTTCCAAGTCAGACCACCAGGGAGAGGAGATTCTCATGTTGGAGACTAGAAAAAAGGTTTGCAAAATTATACTAAAGATCTGATTACTTGTATTATATGTAGAGTATTGACAATAGTGGTAGTACAGTAGTGGTAGTACAGTAGTGGCAGTACAGTTGTGGTAGTACAGTAGTGGTAGTACAGTAGTGGTAGTACAGTGGTACTACAGTAGTGGTAGTACAGTAGTGGTACTACAGTAGTGGTAATACAGTAGTGGTAGTACAGTTGTGGTAGTACTGTAGTGGTAGTACAGTAGTGGTAGTACAGTTGAGGTAGTACAGTAGTGGTAGTACAGTAGTGGTAGTACAGTAGTGGTAGTACAGTTGTGGTACTACAGTAGTGGTAGTACAGTAGTGGTAGTACAGTAGTGGTACTACAGTAGTGGTAGTACAGTAGTGGTAGTACAGTTGTGGTAGTACAGTTGTGGTAGTACTGTAGTGGTAGTACAGTAGTGGTAGTACAGTTGTGGTAGTACAGTAGTGGCAGTACAGTAGTGGTAGTACAGTAGTGGTAGTACAGTTGTGGTATTACAGTAGCGGTAGTACAGGAGCGGTAGTACAGTAGTGGTAGTACAGTAGTGGTAGTACAGTAGTGGTACTACAGTAGTGGTACTACAGCAGTGGTAGTACAGCAGTGGTAGTACAGTAGTGGTACTACAGTAGTGGTAGTACAGTAGTGGTAGTACAGTAGTGGTAGTACAGTTGTGGTACTACAGTAGTGGTAGTACAGTAGTGGTAGTACAGTAGTGGTAGTACAGTAGTGGTAGTACAGTTTGGGTAGTACAGTAGTGGTAGTACAGTAGTGGTAGTACAGTAGTGGTAGTACAGTTGTGGTAGTACAGTAATGGTAGTACAGTAGTGGTAGTACAGTTTTTGTAGTACAGTAGTGGTAGTACAATAGTGGTAGTACAGTAGTGGTAGTACAGTAGTGGTAGTACAGTAGTGGTAGTACAGTTGTGGTAGTACAGTAGTGGTAGTACAGTAGTGGTAGTACAGTAGTGGTAGTACAGTAGTCTACCGATACAAATAACCAGGAATCCTGCTGGTGATGTTATCTAATTAGCAGACAGCCATGTCTCTGCCGTCTTATTGCGCGGGTAATCTGTCTCCGTCATCTTATACTGTCAGATGATACTGATGAGTTGCCGTCTTGGCAGCAGCCATCAGCCCCAAACCTGGGGCAGAGTACATTTTCATGAGTAAAGTACGAGTATGAGTACATTGATGATGGCTGAGTACGAGTATGAGTACATTGGTGATGGCTGAGTACCAGTGTGAGTACATTGGTGATGGCTGAGTACGAGTGTGAGTACATTGCTCAGAGCTGAGTACGAGTACATTTCCACGAGTACGAGTATATTGGTGATGGCTGAGTACGAGTATGAGTATATTGGTGATAGCTGAGTAGGAGTATGAGTACATTGGTGATGGCTGAGTAAGAATGTGAGTACATTGGTGATGGCTGAGTACGACTATGAGAATATTGGTGATGGCTGAGTACGAGCGTGAGTATATTGCTCAAAGCTGAGTACGAGTACGAGTACATTTCCACGAGTACGAGTACATTGGTGATGGCTGAGTACGAGTGTGAGTGCATTGGTGATGGCTGAGTACGAGCGTGAGTATATTGCTCAAAGCTGAGTACGAGTACGAGTACATTTCCACGAGTACGAGTACATTGGTGATGGCTTAGTACGCGTGTGAGTGCATTGGTGATGGCTGAGTACGAGTATGAATACTCCGCCATCACCAATGTACTCATACTCGTACTCAGCCATTACCAATGCACTCATACCCGTACTCAGCCATCACCAATGCACTCACACGCATACTAAGCCATCACCAATGTACTCACATTCGTACTCAGCCATCACTAATGCACTCATACCCATACTAAGCCATCACCAATGTACTCACATTCGTACTCAGCCATCACTAATGCACTCATACCCATACTAAGCCATCACCAATGTACTCACATTCGTACTCAGCCATCACTAATGCACTCATACCCATACTAAGCCATCACCAATGTACTCACACTTGTACTCAGCCATCACCAATGTACTCACACTTATACTCAGCCATCACCAATGTACTCATACTCGTACTCAGCCATCACCAATGTACTCAAACTCGTTCACAATATCACTGAAAAGGTTCTCAAATGTACTCGTAATGTACTCGTAAAATCTGAGTACATTGAACAAGAGTACAAGTACGTGACCATAATTTCTACGAGTACGAGTATTTCAAAAATGTACTCGAGTACATGAGTACCGTGTATTTCGGCCCCGGGTCTGATCAGCTCCTTAGTTGGCTTCAGCTCAAAACGCTGGCAGTCACAGTTAATGTTGGCCTGAATTCGGTGTCAAGACTATGGTATTTGTCTCAATGTGCTTTTTGCACTGGGTAAATGAAAGCAGTGTCTTTCTGTTTATCCATTACATGTTTGTGTCAAACAAACCTTTTTTGGTGCATACTATATAAATTTTGATAGAGCAAAACAACTGAAACAGCTCTAAAAGCTGACGATTATGATTTATGTGGCTAAAAATGGGAGACACTGGTCTTGGTTCACACAGGAGTGCATTTAAAAAAGAATGAAAAACAGGAATTATGACAACATTGGCAAAAAAGTGCGACGTGGGGGCGGATTGCTCATAACGTCGTGACGTCACGTTGACGTTTAACCTAGGTGTCATAACGTCGTGTCGTCACGTTGACGTTTAACTTAGGTGTCATAACGTCGTGTCGTCACGTTGACGTTTAACCTAGGTGTCATAACGTCGTGTCGTCACGTTGACGTTTAATCTAGGTGTCATAGCACGTTTCGAGAGAAGCAGGAGATTTATGAAGTCCACACTGTCAACTGTCGGTTACACAACGGTTGGTGTAAAGTAGTGTAATACTGCCACCACGTTATGTATCTGGCCAACTGCCCCGTCATAGCTCCCCCCCCCCCCGCCGTCTGTGTGGCATCCCGTCTGAGCGCGACCAAGACAAACCAGATTCCGCAGGTGCGATGTCTCTAACCACAGACTGCTGATAATAACGAAATTAGCGACGTCTAAATACACTCTCATCAACAACGATAATCACCCCTTTTCGTTTGTATCGTACCCTTTCCCAGCGGAAGGTTACACGCCCATTGGTATAGGGGGTTTGCCTGTCGACGCGCCTGTAATTACCCCGACCGCGGAATCCAATCGGAATCGTCGAGCGCAACCGAGCTGGCGGTCGGCGATGACTTTGAGGTGACACCGTCCCACGGTCCCAGACCGCCCAGATCCACGGCCGCCCCGGCACAGTTCCCGGCCAGACTAATTGTCGCACTGCGGCCGAGGGACGGAGCCCGGCCTGCAATTAGGATTGTGTTATCGTCGCCGTGAAATGAAGACATCACCTACAACCGAGGCGGAGACTAGGGTTTCATTCGCGCGGCGACCACCCAACACATCGCGGCTGGAGACGGCCGGATCAGGTGATTGACTGTAGGCGTCAGTACAAACGGATAACAGTCATTCCAACTGCAGAAATGTTTTGATAACTGGACAAAACAGTTTAAGGATACACAAACGCGACACACTTGTTCAAGTTGAACGCAGACGCACGCACACGCACACGCACACGCACACGCACACCTTTATAGCGACTGACGATGAACATGCACAAAGGTCAACGGTGAATATAAGGGGAGGCAGTGTTACTTGAGCCATTTTTCATTCTGTTTGATGTCTACGGCGCAATCATAGTCATAAGTCAAAATTATTTTTACTCACATAAACTATTGTTATTAGTATATAATTTTATATAGCGACACACTGGTTCAAAATAATATATCTAACATGCAAAGATAAGTATATATAACTTATACAAATAGGGTTGGTAAGTTGGCTCAACTAACACTTGGCATGGGATCAGTTGAGCCACAGTGCAGCGTAAGTTGCGTAAATGCTTTATTTGTATACTTTATATGTATACTTTATATGTATACTTTACGTATGCCTTGTACAAAGAATTCATAACAACTCAGCCAACACATCTACCAAATGGGTACAACACGTCTCTGACAAGTCTACGCGCTTAATTAATAAGTCGACACACTTAATTAATATAGACTTATAGGCCTATCGCAACCAATGTAACTCATTGCTAATATGTAGCTATGCGATGTCCCAATTTGCTCGGAAAAAAATTAATTCCTTGATGTATTTTGGGGTAAAGAACACTCGTCTTCGTTCTTTAACTGCTGCTCAACTAACCCTCCCTTGGGTCTTGGGTGGCACAACTAACCCTCCCTTGGGTCTTGTGTGGCTCAATTAACCCTCCCTTGGCACTTCGTTGGTTCAACTAACCCTACCTTGGGTCTTGTGTGGCTCATCTAGCCCCGTTTCGACAATTAAGCTTATTTAATTAACTTATCATTAACGCGCGAAATGATGTAACTAAATTTCTTTTCTGTGCATAGTTAAACCATTTGTAAGTGCACAGTCTGGTCACAGTCTGGTCACGTGCGTTTGTAGTTTACACACCAGCAGACATTAATCGCAATTACCAAGTTTCAAATAACGTCAAACAACATACTTTTAGCTCACATACACTGCCTTCCCCTATACAGTGCATGACGTAGACACCTGCTGGTGCTTGTAGGACGTAGACACCTGCTGGTGATTGTAGGACGTAGACACCTGCTGGTGCTTGTAGGACGTAGACACCTGCTGGTGCTTGTAGGACGTAGACACCTGCTGGTGCTTGTATGACGTAGATACCTGCTGGTGCTTGTAGGACGTAGATACCTGCTGGTGCTTGTAGGACGTAGACACCTGCTGGTGCTTGTAGGACGTAGACACCTGCTGGTGCTTGTAGGACGTAGACACCTGCTGGTGCTTGTAGGACGTAGACACCTGCTGGTGCTTGTAGGACGTAGACACCTGCTGGTGCTTGTAGGACGTAGACACCTTTTGGTTCTTGTAGGACGTAGACGCCTGCTGGTGCTTGTAGGACGTAGACACCTGCTGGTGCTTGTAGGACGTAGACACCTGCTGGTGCTTGTAGGAAGTAGACACCTGCTGATGCTTGCAGGACGTAGATACCTGCTGATGCTTGCAGGATGCATGCATAGACAGCATATCGAACAGCAGTAATGCTTCATACTCAACATAATTAACTCCCAAATGAATGGCGCCCACTTACTTGTCATGACCAGCCCGTCAAACAGTCTGACCTACAAACTGGTTTGTTCCCGGCTTGTCTCATCAGCCTTGTGTCCCGATCCCGGGTGTTTTTGTCAGGAAGTTTTTATGAATATCTGCTGGTTGCAAGATCCAGAGATGACACGTTCAGTTGTTACAAATAGAACAATATTTCATAAAATTTACTGCCGACAAAAAAAACGCACTTTGAATGGTTAAAAGGGCACAATTGGCCATAAAAGGGCAATGTATTGGGGGAGGTCGAAAGGCACTATTATCCCTAAATGGGCAGTTGACTGGGGGAGGTAAAAAAGCATTTTCAATGGTAAAAGGGTGCATACACGTCATTGCACATTATTGTTGTCGCTGGTGGAACTAGTGTGCATTTTTATTGGTCAAGAAGAAACATTGATACCACCTCGACCTTTGACCTGCGGCTAGAGCGGAGGACTACACTCACTGTTTAACAAGATTACCATCCAAAATAGAAGTTCTACGGCAAGTGGACAATGAAGCTATTGGCTTATCGAGAGTCCGACCGTTGATACGTGAGCTTTCTACCCAGAGCTTCCGCCGTCAAGCAACGTTGAAAGACCGGGGACGCTCAGTGCAGAAACGTTTGAACATAGAGGATGTATTACTACACACGTTTACTCCATACTTATCTCTTCGCGCATCATAGTTGTTGCATTTTCTACACACAACTACCAATAATATTATTTCTGCTGCGTGTTGGTTTATGCCTTACACTCGTTATGCTGAGTGGAACAGATGGTCAGATTTGAAGTAATCGGAATTGCGCAATATCTCACGAAATATTATGTCTTCAATATTCCGTCTATTTATTCAAAAGAGCGCTGATAAGAAATATGTGGCACGCTTTGATGCGTGAACATTACAATAATTTAATTTTAAAATATTGCAGTGAGTATACACGTGCAACTAAAACGTGGTTTATCAACAGATGAATAAGTTCGGTTGGTGGAGCAAGGCGACCTTCCTTATACACGCTGGGAATCCGTGGTACACAGCCATACTGTAGTCTTGGTCGCGCTATCATATTATATGTCCTACATAATGATGACACAAACTCTCTGACTCATGTGTCGTATTGTGTTTTTGTTTGTGCAGATATCATGAAGACGATTGAGACAAGAAAGACAACAATCTGAGACATCAACACGCGTCACCCCTCGACGTCTCCACTCGACACAATGACGACGGTGACACCGAACGCACCGAACTCACAATCTCTCGATGACAGGACGAACAAAGAGAACACACAATACGACACTTGTCGTGTATCAACAACGCGTCCTTTGCTGTAACGAAAGAACCCCGTAGGTGCGTGGTCACACAGGCGATGTTCCACTGTCTATCTACATAACCCCGTAGTGCCCGGTCCCCGCGTCTATCTACATAACCCCGTAGTGCCCGGTCCCCGCGTCTGTCTACATAACCCCGTAGTGCCCGGTCCCCGCGTCTATCTACATAACCCCGTAGTGTCCGGTCCCCGCGTCTATCTACATAACCCCGTAGTGTCCGATCCCCGCGTCTATCTACATAACCCCGTAGTGTCCGGTCCCCGCGTCTATCTACATAACCCCGTAGTGTCCGGTCCCCGCGTCTATCTACATAACCCCGTAATGTCCGGTCCCCGCGTCTATCTACATAACCCCGTAGTGCCCGGTCCCCGCGTCTATCTACATAACCCCGTAGTGCCCGGTCCCCGCGTCTGTCTACATAACCCCGTAGTGCCAGGTCCCCGCGTCTATCTACATAACCCCGTTGTGCCCGGTCCCCGCGTCTATCTACATAACCCCGTAGTGTCCGGTCCCCGCGTCTATCTACATCGCCGTGCACCGTTCGGCTGCCGTAGCTCGTCGACAGACACACGCCATTGACGGCCGATTTTATTTTTTTTGCAATGATACATGTTGGGAAAAGAAGGCTGGTGCTGAGGAACGGTGACGTGCGTTCCCAGTGTTTGCTTTATTACGGGGTAGAGATCGTGTATGGCAGTACACATGGTAAATATTATACAAACATGCATACGCTATACAGAGACCCCGCACGAACGCACGCATCCACTGGACTATATTACCAGACCACGACATACGGTCCACAGTCAAACAGTATTAACAGTGGGATCTTAGGGCATGCAAGGAACTTGCCGGCAATAACGCTTGTAGCAGTCGACTCGACTGCAACGCGCCGGCCAGCGTGGGACGTGCACATATTCTGCGGCGAGTCATAAAACTGCCTGTGATCGTCTGTGGCAGTGAGAATCGAGTCGAGTGACTATTCCACCTGCACTGCCTGTGTGGTCTTGTCCAGGGGCGACCGTAAACACGCCATCAACGTTCACCTGCCGTCGACTCCCGGCCGTCGGCGCAATCAGATACTCGAGCCAACGGTCACTTTAATGACTACCGACAGCGCCCGACGTACTTGCGGTGGCAGTGGCTGCTTTCGGGAGACCGCGCCTCGACACCACAGAGTGCAGTCACAAAGACACATGGCAGCAACGTATGGAGTCGTCGGACCGTCACCTGAAGCAATGGCTTCGTTCTTCGAGTCACTAAACAAATTACATTTGGAGAACATAATATGTTTATTAGCGGTGCCTGTGAACGCCCCTAGGGTTCTCGCCATAGACGCCGCAGAAACCGCACTTGCTATTTACTGTAGCCACGACAATTATTACTTGTCAACCCTTCAAATTACACATTTCGCTGCGTTACTTGTTTACACCTGTGTCGCTGTTGCATAACGAATTATTTGTCACGAAAACATTAACTCGTACTTTATATAAGTGCTGTCAAAATACTGGCTTGATGTTTGATATTTTACGACATATAAACTTTTAAAGTGATATAATGTGTTCAATCGGTGATGGTCTGCATTGTAGTAATCATTATTATAATTGCAAAATAACATCTCATAAATAAAATTAACAATATTGTTTCACCGAATGTTTAACCATTATCACTGGCAGTGTACGCAGAGAACGGAGTGCGAATATAGCAGTTTCATTTGTATTAGAAACAATACCTAACAGTTCTTTTTAAATGGTCGTCGTTTGCGAAACCTCACACGATAATTCAACATTGGTGGACGTTCAATGAGGGGCGCATATCAAACTCTACGCAGACAAATTCTTCACATTTTATTGCTACATATTTGTAATTCGATGTGCGTGAACAGTGAAGTACAGTAGGCGATGAGCGAGGATTTCTGGCCGGCGTGTGTAGACAGGACGCCATGATTGCTCCACTGTGTACTCGCAGGACCGACAATGACAACAATTAAGACAACAGTCGTCTGTGATCATTGCCACTGCACAGTGATACTTCCGCAAGGTGACGCGGTACGTTCACTGCACAGCGATACTTCCGCAAGGTGACGCGCTACGTTCACTGCACAGCGATACTTCCGCAAGGTGACGCGCTACGTTCACTGCACAGCGATACTTCCGCAAGGTGACGCGCTACGTTCACTGCACAGCGATACTTCCGCAAGGTGACGCGCTACGTTCACTGCACAGCGATACTTCCGCAAGGTGACGCGCTACGTTCACTGCACAGCGATACTTCCGCAAGGTGACGCGCTACGTTCACTGCACAGCGATACTTCCGCAAGGTGACGCGCTACGTTCACTGCACAGCGATACTTCCGCAAGGTGACGCGCTACGTTCACTGCACAGCGATACTTCCGCAAGGTGACGCGCTACGTTCACTGCACAGCGATACTTCCGCAAGGTGACGCGCTACGTTCACTGCACAGCGATACTTCCGCAAGGTGACGCGCTACGTTCACTGCACAGCGATACTTCCGCAAGGTGACGCGCTACGTTCACTGCACAGCGATACTTCCGCAAGGTGACGCGCTACGTTCACTACGCTGCATTTACAAGTAAAATATCAAACACAAAGCACAATATAGTGTAAGCAGTACAAATATATGACGCATACAAGGAGTTTTTATTAATTGTGTGCATTTTCACAGTACTTGGCAAAAAAGGGAGTGCATATCTTCCAAGTAAGTTTTTTTCAAAGGGTTTTGTTCTTTATCAGTTTGATGGTGTGTGGTTGTTACTTGACAGATAAAATAAAAACAGTTGCTACACAAATTGCTTTGTCTTGTTTGTTCAGATTGTTTCCTCCAAAAATGCGACACACGTGGCATCTGAAATGAGGGCACACGTCTTGGTCTGCTTCACAATGTTTTCTCAAGTATTACAGAACACAAATAAAGTAAATGTCCTGCATAAATCATGCCAAGGTTCGCTCAAAACTGTTGATTGGTATATTTATCCATCAAACACAGAAAGGGAATGCTTCAATCGGGAAACAAAAGTTGCTTTCCGTAAGTTACGTTTCGTGTCCTGTACTGCCCTTAAGTTACGTTTCGTGTCCTGTACTGTCCGTAAGTTACGTTTCGTGTCCTGTACTGTCCATAAGTTACGTTTCGTGTCCTGTACTGTCCGTAAGTTACGTTTCGTGTCCTGTACTGTCCGTAAGTTACGTTTCGTGTCCTGTACTGTCCGTAAGTTACGTTTCGTGTCCTGTACTGTCCGTAAGTTACGTTTCGTGTCCTGTACTGCTACTTTTACATTTAACAGAAACATTATACAACGTTCTAATATCTGTACGTGGATGTATATTTATGTGCAAGAAGTATTAAATTTACACAATAAAAACACAATGGTGACAGAGTCAGACGAATACTTTTTTCTTGCCTAACTACTACTTTCAACATTTGAATATAGCACAACCCATAATATCGGTGTTATCTAGCACAACCCATACTATCGGTGTTATCTCGACACTGCAGAAACCACAATGATGATGGTTTACTGGTCAGTGACCATGGACTCGTCCCCGGCACCCACAGACGTCGGGACGTCGTGGGAGCAGCTGCCAGTTTCCGTTCCATATGTCAGCTTGTCGAGGGCTGTTTGACACTGCTTGCAGTCTTCTACGGTCTGATGGAGAGTGTGGACGAGACTGGGCGGCATCATGGTGGCCACCTTCATCTGTAGGAGATGACAGCGCACTACAACATACAGGGCTCTAATTCAAACAGATGGAGAGTGTGGATGAGACAGGGGCTGTAACTGTAACACACGAACAGTGTGTGATAGACAGGGGCTCTAACTGTAACACACCGAGAGTGTGGACGAGACAGGAGCTCTAACTGTAACACACAGAGTCATGCATAAACAATAAATACGTTAGTTTAAAGCTAAGGCAGACAATTAGCTAATAAGTAAAACATTTTAATATGGCAAATTAAGAGAAGTGACATAATATTAGTAAGTTAATTAAGCTAGCCCAGTTTAAAAATGTGGTTTTGAGCTAAATAAATTGTTCAGGTAATATTTCTAGAACACTTGGAGAATATCATAATTTGCTTAATTACTTTTTCGTAAATTTAAAACCAGTTGTCGAGACACAGCGAAGTGGCTCCCTCCTGGACTTGTTCCTCAGTTGAAGGCATTTCTAACACGCAAAGTACATACATTGACCCATTACCGTAATGTGTACCCAGTCGTTCTGATTTACTCCCACATTATGTTAGGCCTGCAAACCTGTGTGAAAGACGATTGCCTAAAGCTGCATCCCATATATGTAAAACGCAGACTATCGCCATGAGAAGCCACCTCCATGACTTCACGAGAAGCCACATCCATGACCTCACGAGAAGCCACCTCCATGACCTCACGAGAAGCCACCTCCATGACCTCACGAGAAGCCACCTCCATGACCTCATGAGAATCACGGCGATGTGGTTCTGGAGAAGAATTTGGCAACACAAAACAATAACGCTCTATATCATCCTATATGCGGGTAATATGCCTCGTAGGCTCGTAGATTACTTTTAATCGATCAACGATGCTGTGTCCTGAAATGTGAAAAGCAGAAGATCCGTGAGGAATTCTTGGAGTTTCGATCTCTGGAGTTACATGCGCAGCCAACGCCAAAAAAGGTCGAGCAGCTCGGTTTGGACAACCGAAAGCTGACCAAACATACTGTGGTGTGTAAATATGGCCGGGAAGACGAATAATGTGGCTGCTTTGAAGCGGGCTAATGACCACAAAAGTGGTGTAAGCCGTCGAGTACATGTGCAATGTATCCATCACGAAGGAATGCAAAGTGATATAGTCTATTCCCTGATTTAATAAGTTACAGCAGTCGCGAACTTCTCTAAATTCTCCCAAGGTGGCAAAGGAAGCTCGAAAACTTGATCACAGCATTGGTGTCAGTCGCACCGAGTTGATGGACGTTAGCATGACGCGACGAGTTCATCGCTGTGATGCACATGTGTTAGCACAACTCTACCCTGCTGGTGTGGCTATATTCAATATGATCACACCAGTTAAAATTATCATAACAATAGGTGGTGGTATGAATAAAAAAAACATTAATTCGTTAAGTATTTTACATATTTAAACAAGTAGATTATTCATGCTATTTGATAAATACATCGCACGTACAATTTAATGTAGTTTATACGTAGAGTGGCCCCTTCTTGGATGGCCCCTATAACAAGAGGCCACCTCATCACCAAAGGCCACCTGCTCACCAGAGGCCACCTCCGCACCAAAGGCCACCTCCGCACCAGAGGCCACCTCCTCACCAGAGGCTACCTCCGCACCAAAGGCCACCTCCTCACCAGACGCCACCTCCGCACCAAAGGCCACCTCCTCAACTAGTCATGTTGGCTTTCGCATAACAATTTACTCCTCTCGAGGGCCACCCCTCTTATAAGGCCATTGCACCTTTCAGAAGGGGTGGCCTTATAAGAAGGGGCTGTGTATGTGCGTATATATCCTATAGGAATATGGATAACAAGAAGTCCTGTCAATTGGTGCCGTTTTTGGGGAAAATGAGCATCCGTTTTTCAGGGTCTGGATCCGCCCATGGCACTGTTGATGATAGCTATGGTGTGTTCGAAGATCTGCGCGTGAACATGTATGTAGAGATCTCTGGCATTCGAGCATGTATTTCTAGTTGACAGGTAACATTTATGGCGCTTGTTGCTAATGTAAATCATACTTTAACGACATTCTCGATTATACTCAGACTTTGCACAGACATTCGTTGTTATGAAAAAATGTAGCACCAACCAATTAAAACACCATCCAGTTAAAACACCATCAAGTTGAAACACCATCAAGTTAAAACACCATCCAGTTAAAACACCATCCAGTTAAAACAGTTGTGTCAACAATACAACGTTGCATGTATTTAAATTTGACAGTAATACTCATAATACAGCCTGCAGAATGGAAATAGTGCCGACAGGGTGAAACTTATCGTTTGTCAACGCCATGACAATTATGCTATGGAGCTGTCACTCAATTGACCAGTCAGTCCGTGTAGCCAGGTACACTCAGGTATAATATACCTGTCAGTGTTTGCCCACGGGGAAGTCGACAGCCCTGGGACAATTTGTCAAACAAATGGAGTCTAATTCACCACCAAGAGACAGGGTATATCGACTGATTGCCCAGAGGGAGAACAAAGAACCCTGTATACACCACCAGGGTATCCATGGAGGGGGTCAATGTGTCCTCCTCTGGACCAAGCTAAATCCTCCATCATTGTATATGTGCGGAGATCAACATGGCATATGAGTAATGTATTCGTGTATTATTCTAGACTTCTTCACCCATGAATTCTCTCATACGCAGCCGTTGTACCAACGTCTTCAACTACGTATGTCTTGTGAGTGTAGGCGGATAACTGATCCTCGGGAGCGGTGGCTGTGCGGTAGAACGTCGGACTGTCGGTCGATGGACCAGGGTCCAAGTCCATTTGCTGTCGTGTGGCTGTGTGGTAGAACGTCGGACTGTCAGTCGATGGACCAGGGTCCAAGTCCACCTGCTGTCGTGTGGCTGTGTGGTAGAACGTCGGACTTTCGGTCGATGGACCAGGGTCCAAGTCCACCTGCTGTCGTGTGGCTGTGTGGTAGAACGTAGGACTGTCGGTCGATGGACCAGGGTCCAAGTCCACCTGCTGTCGTGTGGATGTGTGGTAGAACGTCGGACTGTCAGTCGATGGACCAGGGTCCAAGTCCACCTGCTGTCGTGTGGCTGTGTGGTAGAACGTCGGACTTTCGGTCGATGGACCAGGGTCCAAGTCCACCTGCTGTCGTGTGGCTGTGTGGTAGAACGTCGGACTGTCGGTCGATGGACCAGGGTCTAAGTCCACCTGCTGTCGTGTCATTCACCCCACATTGCCTGCGTCTTTCAGGAGAGTCAATACAAACCGTTTGTCCCTTCTACCCGATGTCTATGCTGGGGAAGAAAAGATCCCACACAAGGAAAAAAATCTGATGTTGACTGTAGACTCTAGAGGACACTCTTAAGTAAACTGTCAGTGCAGTAGGACACGGCTGCGTAATTATCCGGATGCAGAAACTCGCATCTGGTATCGAAGTTTTATATAATCATGATTATGCTGTGGAACAGCAAAAACAACATGATATTCTGTGGATTAACACATTCATAATTATGTTTAAAAACATCAAATTCACACTGAGTAAGGCACGGCCCAGATTTAAACGAACTTATAACACTGTTAATTTAACAATAGTTTGTTTTGAAGACCTCGAATAGCGATAGTATTTGCACTAATATCCAAGAAAGCAATTGTTATGCAGGAAGTGCGTGACGAAGCGCCACCAGTGGTAGATGGGGGAAGTAAAAATAGGTAGTGACAAAGAATCAACACGATTTAAAACAGTGTTGTTTGCATTGAAGGCAACCACAACAGATGAGGCCGATGCTTGCATGCCAACATCTAACTACTGGTGTATACAGCTGTCTGAAAACACACAAAAACACTTGACTTTGTTGCATTAGTATGCTCTTTCTGTCGATAGTATTCAGTATAAACACAATACATTGATTAGCCCGTTGCGTGCAAAGAACGGCGGCATGGAATATGATGTTCACATGTAATGTAGGATTGCCGTTGCAGAAACAATGTAGCAACATAACAACATGCTGCAAAAACGTCTAACTGATAACTGTGTCCTTGTAACTTGTAGACATGCATTCTTCCAAAGTAGATGGCAAGATTGGAATGTGGAAGTGGCTGTTGTTGTATCACGGAAAGGATCCAAATTAGGGAGTAGAACATTATGTTCTTTCCTTGAAGTTCTCTTTATGTTTTATGTAAAGAAGTTTGTTTAGTTTTCTTTAAATGTAGTTGTTGTAAAGGGTTACAATGAATTACGCTGTATAGTGTATGATGCACTGTACGTGTTAGTTCTATTACCCCCATTTTCTGTAAACCAAGGGTACCATGGCCCAATGTTACCCCTTGTAAAGAAAGGGTGTTATGGCCCAAGGGTGCACCCCTGAAAACCAAGGATGTCATGGCCCAAGGGTGCACCCATGTAAACCAAGGATGTCATGGCCCAAGGGTGCACCCCTGTAAACCAAGGATACCATGGCTCAACCAAGGATTTTTTTGGTTTGTACGGTGGGTTGGGGAGGGTAGGTTAGAGGGACGGTGGAGTCGGGGAGGATGGGATGGGGGAATGGTGGGTTACGGGACGGTGGGTTGGGGGAGAGTGGGTTAGTATTTGGTTGTATTTGGAGTATTTTTCCGGAAACATAGCGTATTTTCCGATCACATATGGGTCGAATTGGTCCTGACTTGGAGAGCACGTGGGCAATGGTGCATCACAGTGGTGCATCACAGTGGTGCATCACAGTAGTGCATCACAGTGGTGCATCACAGTGGTGCATCACAATGGCTGAAGCATCACCTGGCATATAGGAAGTTTCACACAGGCCCATGTAATACAAAGTTTTATGTTGGGGGGTCTGAGATTAAATGACACAGGTTTGATGTAGTGTCAAACATCAATGTTTTGTGTAGTGTCACACATCAATGTTTTATGTAGTGTCACACATCAGTGTTTGATGTAGTGTTACACATCAATGTTTTGTGTAGTGTCACACATCAATGTTTTGTGTAGTGTCACACATCAATGTTTTATGTAGAGCACACACACATCAATGTTTTCTGTAGTGTCACACATCAATGTTTTATGTAGTGCTGTACATCAATGTTTTATGTAGTGTCATGAATCAATGTTTTGTGTAGTGTCACACATCAATATTTTATGTAGTGTCGCACATCAATGTTTTGTGTAGTGTTGTACAATAATGTTTTGTGTAGTGTCACACAAAATGTTTTGTGTAGTGTCACACATCAATGTATAGTGTAGTGTCACACATCAATGCTTTGTGTAGTGTCATACATCAATGTTTTGCATTGTGTCATACATCTATGTTTTGCGTAGTGTCGTAAATCAATGTTTTGCGTAATGTCATACATCAATGTTTTGAAAGCATCCCTTAGCAAGTTAGCTAATTCACCCATTCAATAATTACATAAACTTTTATGAAACGCAATATTTCATCGATGATAAAAATTCTCTAAATCACCTAAAATCGACTAAAAGTACACATAAAAAATGATTGCATTCATACAAACTGTGCACATAAAATAACGACATACATGTCAATATGTAATTTGAACATTTCCTATCATTAACATAAATATTCATACTTTTTTAGTAGAATTAATGTCAATGTAAGATTTTAAATGGTACTGACTTTGTTTGACACTGTTATCTGCAGATACGACTAAGTAACTTAACTGTTTAAATCTCCAAATGTAGAGGGCTTGTTTAGGGTTAGACACCACAGCTAGCAACAATGTAATTTCTTAAACTGCCAGTGGAGCAGAAATCCAAAGTAGTAACATGAAAGAGGATATGAATGAATGTGTGAACAAAAAAGATGGACAGACCAGTTTTCTGAAGGAGTTCATCTTGAAGATTGTGAAGTATTTTGTTGATGTCATCGAGTTTGCTCATCGCCATCTGGTGGCTGTGTTGCTGTTCCGCCTCCTTGTTTCGACTGGTGACAAAAATAACAACCACTCATCAAAGTCACAGGGACAACATTTTGTCAACCTCATCCAAAGGTGTGCAGCAGACCTGGGGCCGAGTATATTTTCACGAGTACAAGTACGAGTACATTGGTGATGGATGAGTATGAGTACGAGTACATTGGTGATGGATGAGTATGAGTACGGGTACATTGGTGATGGATGAGTATGAGTACAGGTACATTGGTGATGGATGAGTATGAGTACGGGTACATTGGTGATGGATGAGTACGAGAATGAGTACATTCTCACAAGTACAAGTAAAAGTACAAGTACATTTTTTTATGACACTTCCATTCCCAAACATACCATTAACTTTTACGAACCCCTCCATTTTACAAACATACAGACACAGATATGGTATGACTCATACAATCAGTTTTTGCTTGGAATCCCTTCTTAACTGCAATTATCAATTCATAAATCACATACTTTGTAATACTATGTAATAATACCCATAAACCAATATTTTTGTAGTTAGTGTACCAGTGACTAAACACCACCATGGGGGTGTAGGGATCGTAAGGGGGGTAACCGTCTCGGGAGGTACTGGGGCTTGGTGGTATCATAGTCATGGGAGAATGCCACCATGGGGGTGTAGGGATGGTAAGGGGGGTAACCATCTCGGGAGGTACTGGGACTTGGTGGTATCATAGTCATGGGAGAATGCCACCATGGGGGTGTTGGGATGGTAGGGGGTAACCATCTCTGGAGGTAATGGGACTCGGTGGTATCATAGTCATGGGAGAATGCCACCATGGGGGTGTAGGGATGGTAGGAGGGGTAACCATCTCAGGAGGTACTGGGACTCGGTGGTATCATAGTCATGGGAGAATGCCACCATGGGGGTGTAGGGATGGTAAGGGGGGTAACCATCTCGGGAGGTACTGGGACTCGGTGGTATCAAAGTCATAGGAGAATGTCACCATGGGGGTGTAGGGATGGTGGGGGGGTAACCATCTCGGGAGGTACTGGGACTCGGTGGTATCAAATTCATAGGAGAATGCCACCATGGGGGTGTAGGAATGGTAAGGGGGGTAACCATCTCGGGAGGTACTGGGACTCGGTGGTATCATACTCATAGGAGAATGCCACCATGGGGGTGTAGGGATGGTAAGTTGGGTAACCGTCTCGGGAGGAACTGGGACTTGGTGGTATCACAGTCATATTCATCAGAAATAACATATAACAAAGTATTGAAAAAATAGTTAAACATTCAAACACTTTAGGAAAGTTTCATTTTGTTAACTACAAATAAATAAATTTTCACAGTATATATTGAGAAAGTACTCAGATATACTTGAAAAATTGAGTACACTGAATACGAGTATGAGTACATGACCCATAACTTATATGAGTACGAATATGACTACTTCAAAAATGTACACGAGTACCGAGTACTTCCACCCTAGTCTGGTGTTCAGCCATTCAGTTAACCCAGTCAGAAGAGAAAATGACACTTTAGCAAGACAGTCAATAATACCAATTACTTATTTCATATTTTAAACTGATGCTTAATGTTATCTCTAACACAACTATAAGGAACACTTATTTCAAACTTTGAAGTATACCACATACAAGCCAAGGCAACAACTATAAGGAACACTTGTTTCAAACTTTGAAGTATACCACATACAAGCCAGGGCAACAACTACAAGGAACACTTGTTTCAAACTTTGAAGTATACCACATACAAGCCAGGGCAACAACTACAAGGAACACTTGTTTCAAACTTTGAAGTATACCACATACAAGCCAGGGCAACAACTACAAGGAACACTTGTTTCAAACTTTGAAGTATACCACATACAAGCCAGGTCAACAACTACAAGGAACACTTGTTTCAAACTTTGAAGTATACCACATACAACCAGGGCAACAACTACAAGGAACACTTGTTTCAAACTTTGAAGTATACCACATACAAGCCAGGGCAACAACTACAAGGAACACTTGTTTCAAACTTTGAAGTATACCACATACAAGCCAGGTCAACAACTACAAGGAACACTTGTTTCAAACTTTGAAGTATACCACATACAACCAGGGCAACAACTACAAGGAACACTTGTTTCAAACTTTGAAGTATACCACATACAAGCCAGGGCAACAACTACAAGGAACACTTGTTTCAAACTTTGAAGTATACCACATACAAGCCAGGGCAACAACTACAAGGAACACTTGTTTCAAACTTTGAAGTATACCACATACAAGCCAGGGCAACAACTACAAGGAACACTTGTTTCAAACTTTGAAGTATACCACATACAAACCAGGGCAACAACTACAAGGAACACTTGTTTCAAACTTTGAAGTATACCACATACAAGCCGGGGCAACAACTACAAGGAACACTTGTTTCAAACTTTGAAGTATACCACATACAAGCCGGGTCAACAACTACAAGGAACACTTGTTTCAAACTTTGAAGTATACCACATGCAACCAGGGCAACAACTACAAGGAACACTTGTTTCAAACTTTGAAGTATACCACATGCAACCAGGGCAACAACTACAAGGAACACTTGTTTCAAACTTTGAAGTATACCACATGCAACCAGGGCAACAACTACAAGGAACACTTGTTTCAAACTTTGAAGTATACCACATGCAACCAGGGCAACAACTACAAGGAACACTTGTTTCAAACTTTGAAGTATACCACATGCAACCAGGGCAACAACTACAAGGAACACTTGTTTCAAACTTTGAAGTATACCACATGCAACCAGGGCAACAACTACAAGGAACACTTGTTTCAAACTTTGAAGTATACCACATGCAACCAGGGCAACAACTACAAGGAACACTTGTTTCAAACTTTGAAGTATACCACATGCAACCAGGGCAACAACTACAAGGAACACTTGTTTCAAACTTTGAAGTATACCACATGCAACCAGGGCAACAACTACAAGGAACACTTGTTTCAAACTTTGAAGTATACCACATGCAACCAGGGCAACAACTACAAGGAACACTTGTTTCAAACTTTGAAGTATACCACATGCAACCAGGGCAACAACTACAAGGAACACTTGTTTCAAACTTTGAAGTATACCACATGCAACCAGGGCAACAACTACAAGGAACACTTGTTTCAAACTTTGAAGTATACCACATGCAACCAGGGCAACAACTACAAGGAACACTTGTTTCAAACTTTGAAGTATACCACATGCAACCAGGGCAACAACTATAAGGAACACTTGTTTCAAACTTTGAAGTATACCACATGCAACCAGGGCAACAACTATAAGGAACACTTGTTTCAAACTTTGAAGTATACCACATGCAACCAGGGCAACAACTACAAGGAACACTTGTTTCAAACTTTGAAGTAATCCACATTCAAGCCAGGGCAACAACTACAAGGAACACTTGTTTCAAACTTTGAAGTATACCACATACAAGCCAGGGCAACAACTACAAGGAACACTTGTTTCAAACTTTGAAGTATACCACATACAAGCCAGGGCAACAACTACAAGGAACACTTGTTTCAAACTTTGAAGTACACCACATACAAGCCAGGGCAACAACTACAAGGAACACTTGTTTCAAACTTTGAAGTACACCACATACAAGCCAGGGCAACAACTACAAGGAACACTTGTTTCAAACTTTGAAGTATACCACATACAAGCCAGGGCAACAACTACAAGGAACACTTGTTTCAAACTTTGAAGTATACCACATACAAGCCAGGGCAACAACTACAAGGAACACTTGTTTCAAACTTTGAAGTATACCACATACAAGCCAGGGCAACAACTACAAGGAACACTTGTTTCAAACTTTGAAGTATACCACATACAAGCCAGGGCAACAACTACAAGGAACACTTGTTTCAAACTTTGAAGTATACCACATACAAGCCAGGGCAACAACTACAAGGAACACTTGTTTCAAACTTTGAAGTATACCACATACAAGCCAGGGCAACAACTACAAGGAACACTTGTTTCAAACTTTGAAGTATACCACATACAAGCCAGGGCAACAACTACAAGGAACACTTGTTTCAAACTTTGAAGTATACCACATACAAGCCAGGGCAACAACTATAAGGAACACTTGTTTCAAACTTTGAAGTATACCACATACAAGCCAGGGCAACAACTACAAGGAACACTTGTTTCAAACTTTGAAGTATACCACATACAAGCCAGGGCAACAACTACAAGGAACACTTGTTTCAAACTTTGAAGTATACCACATACAAGCCAGGGCAACAACTACAAGGAACACTTGTTTCAAACTTTGAAGTATACCACATACAAGCCAGGGCAACAACTACAAGGAACACTTGTTTCAAACTTTGAAGTATACCACATACAAGCCAGGGCAACAACTACAAGGAACACTTGTTTCAAACTTTGAAGTATACCACATACAAGCCAGGGCAACAACTACAAGGAACACTTGTTTCAAACTTTGAAGTATACCACATACAAGCCAGGGCAACAACTACAAGGAACACTTGTTTCAAACTTTGAAGTAGACCACATACAAGCCAGGGCAACAACTACAAGGAACACTTGTTTCAAACTTTGAAGTATACCACATACAAGCCAGGGCAACAACTACAAGGAACATTTGTTTCAAACTTTGAAGTACACCACATGCAAGCCAGGGCAACAACTACAAGGAACACTTGTTTCAAACTTTGAAGTATACCACATGCAACCAGGGCAACAACTACAAGGAACACTTGTTTCAAACTTTGAAGTATACCACATGCAACCAGGGCAACAACTACAAGGAACACTTGTTTCAAACTTTGAAGTATACCACATGCAACCAGGGCAACAACTATAAGGAACACTTGTTTCAAACTTTGAAGTATACCACATACAAGCCAGGGCAACAACTACAAGGAACATTTGTTTCAAACTTTGAAGTACACCACATGCAAGCCAGGGCAACAACTATAAGGAACACTTGTTTCAAACTTTGAAGTATACCACATACAAGCCAGGGCAACAACTACAAGGAACACTTGTTTCAAACTTTGAAGTATACCACATACAAGCCAGGGCAACAACTACAAGGAACACTTGTTTCAAACTTTGAAGTACACCACATACAAGCCAGGGCAACAACTACAAGGAACACTTGTTTCAAACTTTGAAGTATACCACATGCAACCAGAGCAACAACTACAAGGAACACTTGTTTCAAACTTTGAAGTATACCACATACAAGCCAGGGCAACAACTACAAGGAACACTTGTTTCAAACTTTGAAGTATACCACATACAAGCCAGGGCAACAACTACAAGGAATACTCGTTTCAAACTTTGAAGTATACCACATACAAGCCAGGGCAACAACTACAAGGAACACTTGTTTCAAACTTTGAAGTATACCACATACAAGCCAGGGCAACAACTACAAGGAACACTTGTTTCAAACTTTGAAGTATACCACATACAAGCCAGGGCAACAACTACAAGGAACACTTGTTTCAAACTTTGAAGTATACCACATACAAGCCAGGGCAACAACTACAAGGAACACTTGTTTCAAACTTTGAAGTATACCACATACAAGCCAGGGCAACAACTACAAGGAACACTTGTTTCAAACTTTGAAGTATACCACATGCAACCAGGGCAACAACTACAAGGAACACTTGTTTCAAACTTTGAAGTATACCACATACAAGCCAGGGCAACAACTACAAAGGTACACTTGTTTCAAACTTTGAAGTATACCACATACAAGCCAGGGCAACAACTACAAGGAACACTTGTTTCAAACTTTGAAGTATACCACATACAAGCCAGGGCAACAACTACAAGGAACACTTGTTTCAAACTTTGAAGTATACCACATACAAGCCAGGGCAACAACTACAAGGAACACTTGTTTCAAACTTTGAAGTATACCACATACAAGCCAGGGCAACAACTACAAGGAACACTTGTTTCAAACTTTGAAGTATACCACATACAAGCCAGGGCAACAACTACAAGGAACACTTGTTTCAAACTTTGAAGTATACCACATACAAGCCAGGGCAACAACTATAAGGAACACTTGTTTCAAACTTTGAAGTATACCACATACAAGCCAGGGCAACAACTACAAGGAACACTTGTTTCAAACTTTGAAGTATACCACATACAAGCCAGGGCAACAACTACAAGGAACACTTGTTTCAAACTTTGAAGTATACCACATACAAGCCAGGGCAACAACTACAAGGAACACTTGTTTCAAACTTTGAAGTATACCACATACAAGCCAGGGCAACAACTACAAGGAACACGTGTTTCAAACTTTGAAGTATACCACATACAAGCCAGGGCAACAACTACAAGGAACACTTGTTTCAAACTTTGAAGTATACCACATACAAGCCAGGGCAACAACTACAAGGAACACTTGTTTCAAACTTTGAAGTATACCACATACAAGCCAGGGCAACAACTACAAGGAACACTTGTTTCAAACTTTGAAGTATACCACATAAAAGCCAGGGCAACAACTACAAGGAACACTTGTTTCAAACTTTGAAGTATACCACATACAAGCCAGGGCAACAACTATAAGGAACACTTGTTTCAAACTTTGAAGTATACCACATACAAGCCAGGGCAACAACTACAAGGAACACTTGTTTCAAACTTTGAAGTATACCACATACAAGCCAGGGCAACAACTACAAGGAACACTTGTTTCAAACTTTGAAGTATACCACATACAAGCCAGGGCAACAACTACAAGGAACACTTGTTTCAAACTTTGAAGTATACCACATACAAGCCAGGGCAACAACTACAAGGAACACGTGTTTCAAACTTTGAAGTATACCACATACAAGCCAGGGCAACAACTACAAGGAAGACTTGTTTCAAACTTTGAAGTATACCACATACAAGCCAGGCCAACAACTACAAGGAACACTTGTTTCAAACTTTGAAGTATACCACTTCCAAGCCAGGGCAACAACTACAAGGAACACTTGTT
Organism: Lamellibrachia satsuma; assembly: GCA_033239005.1. Classification (NCBI taxonomy): domain Eukaryota; kingdom Metazoa; phylum Annelida; class Polychaeta; order Sabellida; family Siboglinidae; genus Lamellibrachia; species Lamellibrachia satsuma. The sequence continues at coordinate 2,657,071 of BSQZ01000073.1, read as the reverse complement.
TCAAACTTTGAAGTATACCACATGCAACCAGGGCAACAACTACAAGGAACACTTGTTTCAAACTTTGAAGTATACCACATACAAGCCAGGGCAACAACTACAAGGAACACTTGTTTCAAACTTTGAAGTATACCACATACAAGCCAGGGCAACAACTACAAGGAACACTTGTTTCAAACTTTGAAGTATACCACATACAAGCCAGGGCAACAACTACAAGGAACACTTGTTTCAAACTTTGAAGTATACCACATACAAGCCAGGGCAACAACTACAAGGAATACTCGTTTCAAACTTTGAAGTATACCACATACAAGCCAGGGCAACAACTATAAGGAACACTTGTTTCAAACTTTGAAGTATACCACATACAACCAGGGCAACAACTACAAGGATCACTTGTTTCAAACTTTGAAGTATACCACATGCAACCAGGGCAACAACTACAAGGAACACTTGTTTCAAACTTTGAAGTATACCACATGCAACCAGGGCAACAACTACAAGGAACACTTGTTTCAAACTTTGAAGTATACCACATACAAGCCAGGGCAACAACTACAAGGAACACTTGTTTCAAACTTTGAAGTATACCACATACAAGCCAGGGCAACAACTACAAGGAACACTTGTTTCAAACTTTGAAGTATACCACATACAAGCCAGGGCAACAACTACAAGGAACACTTGTTTCAAACTTTGAAGTATACCACATACAAGCCAGGGCAACAACTACAAGGAACACTTGTTTCAAACTTTGAAGTATACCACATACAACCAGGGCAACGACTATAAGGAACACTTGTTTCAAACCTCCAAGCATACCACATACAAGCCAGGGCAACAACTATAAGGAACACTTGTTTCAAACTTTGAAGTATACCACATACAAGCCAGGGCAACAACTACAAGGAACACTTGTTTCAAACTTTGAAGTATACCACATACAAGCCAGGGCAACAACTACAAGGAACACTTGTTTCAAACTTTGAAGTATACCACATACAAGCCAGGGCAACAACTACAAGGAACACTTGTTTCAAACTTTGAAGTATACCACATACAAGCCAGGGCAACAACTACAAGGAACACTTGTTTCAAACTTTGAAGTATACCACATACAAGCCAGGGCAACAACTACAAGGAACACTTGTTTCAAACTTTGAAGTATACCACATACAAGCCAGGGCAACAACTACAAGGAACACTTGTTTCAAACTTTGAAGTATACCACATACAAGCCAGGGCAACAACTACAAGGAACACTTGTTTCAAACTTTGAAGTATACCACATACAAGCCAGGGCAACAACTACAAGGATCACTTGTTTCAAACCTCCAAGTATACCACATACAAGCCAGGGCAACAACTATAAGGAACACTTGTTTCAAACTTTGAAGTATACCACATACAACCAGGGCAACAACTATAAGGAACACTTGTTTCAAACCTCCAAGTATACCACATACAAGCCAGGGCAACAACTACAAGGAACACTTGTTTCAAACTTTGAAGTATACCACATACAAGCCAGGGCAACAACTACAAGGAACACTTGTTTCAAACTTTGAAGTATACCACATACAAGCCAGGGCAACAACTACAAGGATCACTTGTTTCAAACCTCCAAGTATACCACATACAAGCCAGGGCAACAACTATAAGGAACACTTGTTTCAAACTTTGAAGTATACCACATACAACCAGGGCAACAACTATAAGGAACACTTGTTTCAAACCTCCAAGTATACCACATACAACCAGGGCAACAACTACAAGGATCACTTGTTTCAAACTTTGAAGTATACCACATGCAACCAGGGCAACAACTACAAGGAACACTTGTTTCAAACTTTGAAGTATACCACATGCAACCAGGGCAACAACTACAAGGAACACTTGTTTCAAACTTTGAAGTATACCACATACAAGCCAGGGCAACAACTACAAGGAACACTTGTTTCAAACTTTGAAGTATACCACATACAAGCCAGGGCAACAACTACAAGGAACACTTGTTTCAAACTTTGAAGTATACCACATACAAGCCAGGGCAACAACTACAAGGAACACTTGTTTCAAACTTTGAAGTATACCACATACAACCAGGGCAACAACTATAAGGAACACTTGTTTCAAACCTCCAAGTATACCACATACAACCAGGGCAACAACTACAAGGAACACTTGTTTCAAACTTTGAAGTATACCACATACAATCCAGGGCAACAACTACAAGGAACACTTGTTTCAAACTTTGAAGTATACCACATACAAGCCAGGGCAACAACTACAAGGAACACTTGTTTCAAACTTTGAAGTATACCACATACAAACCAGGGCAACAACTACAAGGAACACTTGTTTCAAACTTTGAAGTATACCACATACAAGCCAGGGCAACAACTACAAGGAACACTTGTTTCAAACTTTGAAGTATACCACATACAAGCCAGGGCAACAACTACAAGGAACACTTGTTTCAAACTTTGAAGTATACCACATGCAACCAGGGCAACAACTACAAGGAACACTTGTTTCAAACTTTGAAGTATACCACATGCAACCAGGGCAACAACTACAAGGAACACTTGTTTCAAACTTTGAAGTATACCACATGCAACCAGGGCAACAACTACAAGGAACACTTGTTTCAAACTTTGAAGTATACCACATGCAACCAGGGCAACAACTATAAGGAACACTTGTTTCAAACTTTGAAGTATACCACATGCAACCAGGGCAACAACTACAAGGAACACTTGTTTCAAACTTTGAAGTATACCACATACAACCAGGGCAACAACTACAAGGAACACTTGTTTCAAACTTTGAAGTATACCACATACAAGCCAGGGCAACAACTACAAGGAACACTTGTTTCAAACTTTGAAGTATACCACATGCAACCAGGGCAACAACTACAAGGAACACTTGTTTCAAACTTTGAAGTATACCACATGCAAGCCAGGGCAACAACTACAAGGAACACTTGTTTCAAACTTTGAAGTATACCACATGCAACCAGGGCAACAACTACAAGGAACACTTGTTTCAAACTTTGAAGTATACCACATGCAACCAGGGCAACAACTACAAGGAACACTTGTTTCAAACTTTGAAGTATACCACATGCAACCAGGGCAACAACTACAAGGAACACTTGTTTCAAACTTTGAAGTATACCACATGCAACCAGGGCAACAACTACAAGGAACACTTGTTTCAAACTTTGAAGTATACCACATACAAGCCAGGGCAACAACTACAAGGAACACTTGTTTCAAACTTTGAAGTATACCACATGCAACCAGGGCAACAACTACAAGGAACACTTGTTTCAAACTTTGAAGTATACCACATGCAACCAGGGCAACAACTACAAGGAACACTTGTTTCAAACTTTGAAGTATACCACATGCAAGCCAGGGCAACAACTACAAGGAACACTTGTTTCAAACTTTGAAGTATACCACATGCAACCAGGGCAACAACTACAAGGAACACTTGTTTCAAACTTTGAAGTATACCACATGCAACCAGGGCAACAACTACAAGGAACACTTGTTTCAAACTTTGAAGTATACCACATACAAGCCAGGGCAACAACTATAAGGAACACTTGTTTCAAACTTTGAAGTATACCACATACAAGCCAGGGCAACAACTATAAGGAACACTTGTTTCAAACTTTGAAGTATACCACATACAAGCCAGGGCAACAACTATAAGGAACACTTGTTTCAAACTTTGAAGTATACCACATACAAGCCAGGGCAACAACTACAAGGAACACTTGTTTCAAACTTTGAAGTATACCACATACAAGCCAGGGCAACAACTACAAGGAACACTTGTTTCAAACTTTGAAGTATACCACATACAAGCCAGGGCAACAACTACAAGGAACACTTGTTTCAAACTTTGAAGTATACCACATACAAGCCAGGGCAACAACTACAAGGAACACTTGTTTCAAACTTTGAAGTATACCACATACAAGCCAGGGCAACAACTACAAGGAACACTTGTTTCAAACTTTGAAGTATACCACATACAAGCCAGGGCAACAACTACAAGGAACACTTGTTTCAAACTTTGAAGTATACCACATGCAACCAGGGCAACAACTACAAGGAACACTTGTTTCAAACTTTGAAGTATACCACATACAAGCCAGGGCAACAACTACAAGGAACACTTGTTTCAAACTTTGAAGTATACCACATACAAGCCAGGGCAACAACTACAAGGAACACTTGTTTCAAACTTTGAAGTATACCACATACAAGCCAGGGCAACAACTACAAGGAACACTTGTTTCAAACTTTGAAGTATACCACATACAAGCCAGGGCAACAACTACAAGGAACACTTGTTTCAAACTTTGAAGTATACCACATCCAAGCCAGGGCAACAACTATAAGGAACACTTGTTTCAAACTTTGAAGTATACCACATACAAGCCAGGGCAACAACTACAAGGAACACTTGTTTCAAACTTTGAAGTATACCACATGCAACCAGGGCAACAACTACAAGGAACACTTGTTTCAAACTTTAAGTATACCACATACAAGCCAGGGCAACAACTACAAGGAACACTTGTTTCAAACTTTGAAGTATACCACATGCAAGCCAGGGCAACAACTACAAGGAACACTTGTTTCAAACTTTGAAGTATACCACATACAAGCCAGGGCAACAACTACAAGGAACACTTGTTTCAAACTTTGAAGTATACCACATGCAACCAGGGCAACAACTACAAGGAACACTTGTTTCAAACTTTGAAGTATACCACATACAAGCCAGGGCAACAACTACAAGGAACACTCTGTTTCAAACTTTGAAGTATACCACATACAAGCCAGGGCAACAACTACAAGGAACACTTGTTTCAAACTTTGAAGTATACCACATACAAGCCAGGGCAACAACTACAAGGAACACTTGTTTCAAACCTCCAAGTATACCACATACAAGCCAGGGCAACAACTATAAGGAACACTTGTTTCAAACTTTGAAGTATACCACATACAAGCCAGGGCAACAACTACAAGGAACACTTGTTTCAAACTTTGAAGTATACCACATACAAGCCAGGGCAACAACTACAAGGAAAACTCGTTTCAAACTTTGAAGTATACCACATACAAGCCAGGGCAACAACTATAAGGAACACTTGTTTCAAACTTTGAAGTATACCACATACAACCAGGGCAACAACTACAAGGAACACTTGTTTCAAACTTTGAAGTATACCACATACAACCAGGGCAACAACTACAAGGAACACTTGTTTCAAACTTTGAAGTATACCACATACAAGCCAGGGCAACAACTACAAGGAACACTTGTTTCAAACTTTGAAGTATACCACATACAAGCCAGGGCAACAACTACAAGGAACACTTGTTTCAAACTTTGAAGTATACCACATACAAGCCAGGGCAACAACTACAAGGAACACTTGTTTCAAACTTTGAAGTATACCACATACAAGCCAGGGCAACAACTACAAGGAACACTTGTTTCAAACTTTGAAGTATACCACATACAAGCCAGGGCAACAACTATAAGGAACACTTGTTTCAAACTTTGAAGTATACCACATACAAGCCAGGGCAACAACTACAAGGAACACTTGTTTCAAACTTTGAAGTATACCACATACAACCAGGGCAACAACTACAAGGAACACTTGTTTCAAACTTTGAAGTATACCACATGCAACCAGGGCAACAACTACAAGGAACACTTGTTTCAAACTTTGAAGTATACCACATACAAGCCAGGGCAACAACTACAAGGAACACTTGTTTCAAACTTTGAAGTATACCACATACAAGCCAGGGCAACAACTACAAGGAACACTTGTTTCAAACTTTGAAGTATACCACATACAAGCCAGGGCAACAACTACAAGGATCACTTGTTTCAAACCTCCAAGTATACCACATACAAGCCAGGGCAACAACTATAAGGAACACTTGTTTCAAACTTTGAAGTATACCACATACAACCAGGGCAACAACTACAAGGAACACTTGTTTCAAACTTTGAAGTATACCACATACAAGCCAGGGCAACAACTACAAGGAACACTTGTTTCAAACTTTGAAGTATACCACATACAAGCCAGGGCAACAACTACAAGGAACACTTGTTTCAAACTTTGAAGTATACCACATACAAGCCAGGGCAACAACTACAAGGATCACTTGTTTCAAACTTTGAAGTATACCACATACAAGCCAGGGCAACAACTATAAGGAACACTTGTTTCAAACTTTGAAGTATACCACATACAACCAGGGCAACAACTACAAGGAACACTTGTTTCAAACTTTGAAGTATACCACATACAAGCCAGGGCAACAACTACAAGGAACACTTGTTTCAAACTTTGAAGTATACCACATACAAGCCAGGGCAACAACTACAAGGAACACTTGTTTCAAACTTTGAAGTATACCACATACAACCAGGGCAACAACTATAAGGAACACTTGTTTCAAACCTCCAAGTATACCACATACAAGCCAGGGCAACAACTACAAGGAACACTTGTTTCAAACTTTGAAGTATACCACATACAACCCAGGGCAACAACTACAAGGAACACTTGTTTCAAACTTTGAAGTATACCACATACAACCAGGGCAACAACTATAAGGAACATTTGTTTCAAACTTTGAAGTATACCACATACAACCAGGGCAACAACTATAAGGAACACTTGTTTCAAACCTCCAAGTATACCACATACAAGCCAGGGCAACAACTATAAGGAACACTTGTTTCAAACTTTGAAGTATACCACATACAACCAGGGCAACAACTATAAGGAACACTTGTTTCAAACCTCCAAGTATACCACATACAAGCCAGGGCAACAACTATAAAGCACACTTGTTTCAAACGACAGTAATAGAATTCAAACATTGGTCCTCTTGACCCAGTCTGGCACTACTCGCTGATCTACCATACCCTACGAAACATGAGTTATTGTGATAAAATCAAGTGTCAGAAAATCACAGCCAAGGATAATTAGCTATTGCTATTACCATCAAATTAACCATAAAACAACAACAAATTACTTATCAATTCTGAACAATTCTAAACAATTTAATGGTTAGAATATGACATGCTGTTGTTGGGATATCTGTCACATTAGTTGTTATGAATCAGAGTTATTTAAATCCAATCATACATGATACACCTGTAATTAAACATTACATATATATATATATATATATATATATATATATATATATATATATATATATATATATATATATATATACAGATTTACATACCACACTTGTTTACAACCTTTATTACTCTTTCATAACTATTCCTATGTGATGGTGTAACTTTGTTTTGTAACTTTCCCTTATTTAAAACTGTTTTGTAACTTTCCCTTTAAAAAAATTAAACCATCATATATGCACACTATGAAAGTGTGTGTGTGCTTGCGTGCGTGCGTGCGTGCGTGCGTGCGTGCGTGCGTGCGTGTGAGATTGTGAGTCAACACAGCACTAAGGTCAGCCTAACATTGACAAAGGCACCAATACAAAACTACTGCACAATGACATGTATACTTAAAGCATTCAGCACCACACTGTGACAGAAATATGGCGTAAGTGAACATAAAGTTAACTCTGTCATCTTTAGGAAGCCGTCACCATCTCAGATATATTGGCTGGTTTCCAACAACTGTGTCACCACATTCCTACTTTGTCACGCCAACCGACTGCTCACATAATGACACATATACAATTTGACAAACACAACACACCTGTGTAAGCCTCTTAAGCATGCAACAATTTCAATAAGTGTCCTTAAAATGTTTTTACACAAACAAACCACAGATTGACAAACTAGTATTTTGACAAGTACTGTATTGTCAAAAACTGTTAATCTCCAGGACCCATCTACGGGCATATGTATGTGATATTTACAATATGTATTTATAACTTAAATGTATCTATAATTATTTCCCACACGTAAGTTATTGGTAACTGAAAATTATTGAAATCATCCATAATATTTATATTCGTTTAAAAAAAATACTTAATATAATCTGTGAAATTAAAAATAGTACAAAATGCATTCTAAATGTCACTATTTTGTTATCACTCAACCTGGGTAGAAAATTAATTAGAAAAGTAAAGTTCTTATTCAAATTGTCTTGTTTCATCTTTTGATATAAGTGCCACACACTAATGTCCTTACCATGTCTCATTCAAGGTGTTGAAATGAAACAAATCAGAAGTCATTATGTTTGGTGTATGAAGAAGGCAACTTCATCTGTATAACAAAGGTAAAAATAAACACATTTATCAAACAGTTTGGACATCAAATACTAACTTTACATGTGAAGTTATATGAATGTTTTCTTGTGATATTTTCTTGTGGTACAAAGAGCCTAATAATGTTTAAGTAACTTTGGCCAATCAACGTTTAAGAGGCAAAACCTATAAAACGGGGTGGTGGAGCAAATCATCACATCAATAATACCAAAGTATTTTTCGACAGCACAACTGCGCTGCCTTTTGGTTCAAACAATTTATAAAATGCAGAACTAGCATGAGATTATAGAGGACATGAATAAGTGGAATAAATGATTGAAAATTAATCGTGTATTAGAACAGCGTGTCATAGTGGAGGTCTCTATCTAGGAATTGCCAGTACTCTCTAAATGCAACGTGCCCCCTTGATTACTCCTTTTTTTAATTTCATTCATTTTCTTTGCTTTCAATCTAGTTTATATACAAGGCTTTTCTCAAACGATTAACTGTATTCCATTATTCCTGCAATATCTTGCAAATAAAATGAGAACAACTGTCCACAAATCAAATTGTTCATATAACTTTCAAAATGTTAAACTATGTCACAATGAGTAACCTTATAACATATTTACAGTCTATGTAAGGTTATGAAAAATTTTTTTCTAGAAAATCAAATATGTGTTAGATTACAGATATATATAGACATTTGGTGGAAAAGTGTCACTGTGGCTCGTGATTTGGCTAAGATATTGTAAATGCTGTGTCACTGTATCAATAAAGAATAACTATTAACACATTTTATAATTTCCTCTGTGCTTGAGTTTGAACTGTTAATGTGACACCTATAAATTGTACTTTACCTAGAGAATAGGAAAGGTCGGCCTACAATCGGTAATCAGGTGGTTATCCTATATATGGTCATATATTATCAACAGTCACTGTGTACCTATTTCAAGCGAACAGTGTGTAGCACTTGTTTCATTTTAATAATCATATTACAAGCGAGTAAGCCAACACTTATCCCTATGTGGGAACTGGAGTGTTTCTTTTAAACAACCCAGTCACTAGCAATTTTCTATGTAACCTTAACATACTGGTATACTTTCAAAATAACAAATAAATAAAAATAATGTTATATCGAAGTATTTATCACAACAACCTCGACCTCGGCTTGTGCAAATAAATATCAAGACAAGATTACAATATAAAAAGACAATTTGAAATACATTCTTGCGCAGATTATATTCTAAAAGTAAAATATGCAATATATATGTTTCTGGTTCTGGAACCAATTAATGATAATTATATCATAATTCATACGCTACAGGTTTTCTCAAGAGTCAACAACAAAAAACAACCTGATTACAGAGTCAGGGCCAGGCACAGAGCTCTGGCCTCTGGCTCTGCTCATGTTAATATCGAAAATGTGTATCGTAAGTGTACATCTTTAAAATGATGGCGTGCACGATTACCACGATTAAGTAAAATGCAGGGAATGGCGAAATTGGGGTGGACCCGAGTTCTACACAAATGCTGAAGGCAGTTAAGCCTTAAGAGGTTAAGGCGATCATGACATAAGCTAAATGGAAAACGCCATTATGGAAAGGAAATGCTCGATTTACTTGGACGTTTCCGCAATCAATCAACCATTGTATGAAGAATAATAATTTGGGTGGCTCAGTAAAACAGACACGTTACAAACAAGTAATACACGATGTGTACAACAAAACGTCGACGTCGAATAACTAGCGTCTCAAGAAAATGATGAACCTACCAAATACGAGGCCACTTAAATGTGTACTTAATTATCCGTTAGGTGGCAGCACTGAATGAAGTCTCGCTGTGGTATAATTTATTTGGTCTAAATTTATATGTCCTTATCCGCCAGGTGGCAGAATGCAACATTCTTTAAATACAACGATCTTCTTGATTGGATACAATTTTATTATTATATATTTTATTATATGACCTCATTTACATTGATATGATACAAAAATTAATAACGATGAACCATATGAAATTATTATAAGAATGTGATTCGAGTAATTTATTTTAAACATTTTGATATGTCTTGAATTGGTAAATAAATATTCATGGTTAAGGAAAATGCCCAAAATATAAATAGGTCATGTTATTCATAAACAACCGATTGTCCAATAAAAAGTACGTTTATGTGGTGCCTTTAGCCTAACCGGCTAGCGCATGGGCAGATAATCCAAATCCGGGCGGCGGGAAAGATGGAAAAGCGCAGTGACCCCGAGAAAAGACGGAATATTAGACACAAATATCGTACATTACTACAACAAACACAAGGTAAATACATGCAATTGCTGCCGAATTACTATCGTATCTCGTAATGCTGGAAAAAACCTGGACCGGGGCAGTGAGATTGCTGAATCCTACTGGAAATGATACACACCTCGCAAACTGAAAACGTCAAAATCATTTCCGCACGTTACCAACCTACATGGCTATAGTTTTGATTAATGCTCTGATTCACAGATAGCGAAATTAGCCAGTACTAAAGATTTCTATGTAAGCCACTTTTCCTACGCCCTTACACAAGCTGAATTTTCTGTATGTTTACGTTGAGCGATAATACAGTACAACCAACTGCGATCGGCGTCCCTTCGTCATCGATTTTCGTAACAGGGATCTTGCCTCAGTTACACTTCCTGGTGTGTTACAGACGAATGTAGGGCACGGTAATTTTAGATATGTGTAATTTTCAAAAAATCATCATCTGACATAACTGCATTTGAGCAGGCACGTTGGCAAGTTGACAGTGTAACTGTGGATTTTTAGATGATTTCGATATGCAGAAGGATTTTTGGCAAATTTTTCGCCACAAGGCACGTGTGCGTAGTAATTCATTACTTACTTAGGTTCTTCCTGACCATAGGCGGTGGCCTCTGTGGTCAGATCTTGAACTTTCCCTTGGAATGCTTTACGACTTCCTGGCAAGGCAGCTTTGTAGTTGTAGAGAAACTCCTCAGTACTCCAATGTCCATCTAGACGGTTTTTAAATGAGTTGACGCTTGGGGCAGTTACAACTACTTCCGGTAGATCATTCCATAATCTAAGTGAGAAGCTTTCTTTTCTAACATTTGTACAAGCACGTTCTATAAACCCTTGTATCACTGTCTTTGTGCAGCTTAATAATGTTAGATACATCACTGTCATATTTCCCATGGAGCAGTTTATATACCTCAATCATATCACCACGAGTTCGTCTATATGCAAGTGTAGGAAGTTTCAATCTCTGAAGCCTTTCCTCATAAGGAATATTCTTCATACCAGGAAGCTGCTTTGTTTCGTGTCTTTGCACATTTTCGATGGCATCTTTGTATTTCTGTTTATGAGGGGACCATATTGATATTGCATAATCTAGATGACTCGTAACTAAAGCTTTATATAATGGCACAAAATTACGTTGATTTAGGGTTGTAAAGGACCTTCTAATAACTGCCATGATACTATTTTCTTTGTTTATTTTTTGGTTGATGTGTTTATCAAATTCTAGGTTTGAATCAATTATAACCCCAATGTCTTTTTGTTCTTCTATTCCTCCTAATTCATTGGCAGTATTATCTATCTTCAGGTTGTATGCATACTCTTGTTGTATTTTTTCCCTACTTGCATAAAATTACATTAATCGTGGTGGAACCTTAATAACCATTTACTTGACCAAGATGTTAAATAAGTCATTCTGTAGTGTATGCTGGTCATGTGGACTAGTAATCATTTTGAAAACCTTTGTATCATCATCCGCAAACATATATACATTCGAAACTATATTCTCAGGAAGATCATTTATGTATAAAACAAATAGGATTGGTCCTAAGACACTGCCCTGTGGAATACCACTTGTTATATTTGCCCAGGGTTGAAAAAAATCATGTTTTTTTTATTTATTTTATTTTTTTTAATCTGGTATATAGACATTAATAAATTTTATATAGATGTTGATGTATTTATAAACTCTTTCAAATGTGTTCTATTCAAATCGATCTAGGTACTTGTCTTAACCAGACTGCAAAAATTGTAGCCCAGACTGTCTCACTTGAGCCAACATACTGAATTGATAACAACTAGCACAAGCTCTAAGTGGACTTTAACTCAGGGCTTCTGACTTGAAAAGATACTTCCTCTGGAAGACAACTTTGTATGCCTTCACTGCATTCAAAAAGGGAATAGCTCAGACATACACAATGTCATAAAATATTTGACTGTCAGGCTATCTGGTGTCAATACAGCTGCACAAGTGTGCACACTTTGTGTTTTTGTATTGAAAAACATACAAAACTGTGTTGATCTCAATGCTTGTAAACAATTATTTGTGCTAAATCCATATAAATCAGCGATTAAAAAAATCGGAAGTAAAAAAAATCATAAATCACTGATTTTTTTGGAGTGATTTAAATCAAACAACCCTGTATTTGCCCACTCAGAATTTGTACCATTTACATTGACCTGCTGTACCCGGTCAGACAAGAACCCCTGGATCCATCTTAATGTGTAATACTCTATACTATACGATTTAAGTTTGCCTATCAAATTTTTGTGAGGGACGATGTCAAATGCTTTCATGAAATCCAAATATACAACGTCTACAGATTCCCCTCTATCTAAAGCTTTGGTCCATGAGTCAGTAACATTTAGTAATTGGAGTACTAGCCTATATAGATGATTAGATAGCTCTTTCAACAACCTAGGATGAACACCATTTGGCCCTTCCGATTTACACACATTAAGTTTATCAAGTTTTTTTAATCATTTCCTCATAAATAGTCAATTCTTCCATGTTGTGCTTTAATTTCACTGGTGGTATATGAGGGATATCACCATTTGGCTCTATAGTAAAAACACTTGAAAAAAAGACATCTTGAAAAAAAACACATCTGCCTTTTCCCTATAAGAGTCTTGGTTTTGGAGTTCATATATTTCCATACTGCTTTTGGGTTTGTCTTAGCTTCTGTTGCTAGCTTCATCTCAAATTCCTTCTGTATCCTCCTCGTTAATTTACGGACTTGATTTCTAGCCCTACAATATTCAGTATAGTATTTTCATTCTTTTGTTTCTATAAAGTGGGTTTTTTCTTAATTTTCTTTACTGATTCCTTGTTTAGGGGTACTTTTCCTTTATGTCTGCTAATATCACTCACTAGTCGATGAGGGATGAATTCATCCTCTGTCTTTTTAATATATTCTTTAAAACCTAACCATTGATGGTTTATAGTGCTCGTGCCAAGTGTCTCGCTCCAATCTGTGGTCTAGTTTCGTCTTCATACTATTATAATCCCCTTGGTCGTAATAATATTTAAGTCATGTATGCCTTGCTATTTCTGCATAGCACCTAAATGTAATGATGAGGAGAGAGTGATCACTCTTACCAAGTGGGCTTTCATACACTATATCATCTATCATACCTTTTTAATTGGTGAAAACTAAATCAAGAATGTTCGATTTATTTCCTAATCGCTCCCTTGTGGGGAGTGTGGCATGTTGGAAGAGGAAATTATCTCTTATTCCTTCTTTAAATTTAGTGTCTGGGCTATTAGTATTCTCTGAGAGTGTGTACCAGTTTTGCCAGTCTATTTTGGGGTAGTTAAAATCTCCAACAAGAGAAAATGTGAGTGTTTATAGCGCATTACCTCACTAATCAGTTCATTTAATTGTTCATTATTGGTGCCAGAGCTGCCCGGGCTTTTATATACACATCCTATCAGAAAAGTGTAATTTTTGTTTAATTTTATCTCAACCCATATCGATTCTTGAAAGTTGGTTCCTAAAGATATGGTTCCTAAAGAAAGGTTTTGCGTTTAGTGTTTTGTGGATATATATACAAACACCTCGTCCTTGTTTATCGATGGTATGGTATAAATCACTCATACCCAGTTCAGCTGTGTTTAATAGAAAGTTCTGGTTTTTCAGTTTAACCTCGGTTATTGTAATCACTTATGTGATTCGACTCAAGCTTTGAACTCAGTAAATTTATAGATTAGACTATCAGCGTTGGTGTAGAAACATTTTAACTGTTTATGTGTATAATTTGTATTTACAGTGTTTTTTTGGTTAGATGATCTTTCTTGTCTTACCCCTCGTCCCTTCGAGGTTTGAATCTTACAATTTTTCAGGCCCATAGTGGGCCTCTCACCCTGTACACCCATTTCCCCTCATCATTTATCTCTTTTGTCCTGGCCTCCTCTAGGAGTTTCCTTCCTTCCTATCTTTCTTTTTTTGTTAAGTCGTGCTGGATGCTGAGACATATTTGTCCTCGGCATCTCTTAAATTTGATAGTCGTTTGAACAATTCCATCTTTTTGTTAGTGTCTTTCATTACTACCTTAAGAGGTCTGGGTTTTTGCTCTGTATCACCCGTATCTCCATCTGTTTGTTTTTTACCTAGCCTGATAACTTTGGTTATCTCATCTTTTACATCTAGGTTCAGATTGCACACCTCATTACACAACCCTTCAACAAACTCTATATCTATTCTTACCCTCTCTTCCTTTAGGTTTGTTTTTGGTTCTGGGGCATTGAATATAAGAAAATTTGTTTCCCTATTTTTTCTTTCATTGATTTCTCTTTCTGTTTCCTCCACAACAATTCCACTATTTTGGGTGGTTAGTAGGTTCCTGCTTTCATTTGGTCTGCATGTATGTAATGCATCCATTTCCTGCCTTATGATGTCTTCTACTTCTTTACTATCTCATTTAGCATCCAGTTTTTTCTCTATGGCCTCAAATCTCGTGTTCATAGTTTTGAAATACATCTCGCATCTCTCTTCGATAACTTTCTCATTGAGAATATTTTTTTTTATTTTTGGTTTGCATTTTAAGCAAAACCACATGCATCGAGTTTCCCCATTGCCTCATATTCGCCAGGTTTAAATTTCAAGCATTTAATGCAGTATCGATTTCCGCAGCACTCGCACTCGAGCATTCTGTCTTTCTCACTTTTAAAAATTTTCTCACAGTCTTCACATTTCCAAGCTTCTCTAACATCGCTTCCCGATTCAGAGTTTTTGCTACCTCTCCGTGTCCCCTTATTTTTTAGTTTTGTGATTGGAGCGCTAGAAATTGCTACATTTTCGCCAGAATCTTGTTTTGAACCACTGTGTTGGTCATTTTCATTCATTTCCGTAATTCCGTAAAAAAAATCAAGTTCCATGTAACACTTACCATATGCGTGCTGCTGTACTAAGAGTACATGCAGGGGTTTCCAAGGCGTTGTGACTAGTCTAGTAGTGACAGTGAGCTGTGCTCGACGAGAAAACGTAATTCTGACCCAGGGCTACTCTGGGTAAAAGACGCCTTGGTTGAAATTGCCTGTTAGTATATAGATGACTCAGGTTGGGAGTGCAGCTTTACATACGTTATTACTAAATTTTTCTAGCCTTAATTATCTGTGTTGTTTACATTGGGCACCTAACCGGAAGAATGAACATTTTGGCGGGAAATTTCGAATGGTATAGCTAAAGATTGGATTTATATCGCATCAGCTCAGAATTGACATATAAACACCATGGTGGGATGATCAGTATGCTGCTAGAATCATATGATTAAGATGAAAAACGCCCTTTCTCTACTGTAAACAGCCAAAAATTAACTAAACAGTGGAGCTCATATGTAAACAGACATCGTAACCGGAAGCTGTCTCGCCTTCATGCAGAAATTGGTAAAAATTTACGGGTATGGGAGTTCAGGCATTTTAAATGAGTTAGAAGTATAAAACTGACTAAACTCGATCAGCATGTCAATGAGATGATGACAACGGCAGATAAGAAGTTTAAGAATTTTTGATGGTCCCGTTTTCTTATAATCATGCAAAACATTAACATGGTCGCCAATAGGAAACATAACAGTAGGTTGAACCCAACAATTTGAATTTTGACAACAGAATTAGAGCCTACATGTCATGTACATGATAATTAGTACATGATAATTATTAATAATACTAGTAATATAAATATTTAATTACGGTACGTGTGAATTAGATGTTGAGCGCCAGGAATGTTGACACCCTCACTCATGCATGCCTCTCTGTTTAATAGACTTATGACATATTTATTTATGTTTGGAATAATAATGAGGCAAATGGGTTTACAGGCAGAGCCCATTGCTTTTGTGAGACTTTGAAAACAGTAACAAGCCAACAAAACTGGCACCGTGGCTTAATTGGTAAATGATGCTAAACCAGAGCTCTACTGTAACGATTCACTTTGTAATATGTGTGCATGGTTTATAGATAACCACCATGAACTGATTCGTCCTGAGTCAGATCAGCTTCAGAAGACACTAGACGAGGCAGATAAGCTCTTTCAAGATGGTAAGATCTTTGTGATAATTTCAGACTGTTAATGAGCACATGCTTCTTGTAATTCTCACTGATGGATCTCTAATGTAATATTTTTTATATGTAACAAACTAACAACCAACAGTTGCTGCATATTACTCATTTCTAATATTTGTATTATTATTAAAGTTTCAGAGGTCAGATTTTCCCAGCTACAACTTCGGGTACACCGAACACATTAGCCATTAATTATAGCACTGTTGAGTTATAATAGACAAATGGCTGTCATTGTGTTGTAATGTGCAAAATATGTGTTGTAAAGTGCTTTGAACAGACCAAAGGACTGAAAGAGTGACATGTACTAACAAACTATTTATTATTACAATCAGATATAATAACAAGCTATTTATTATTACAATCAGATATAATAACAAACTATTTATTATTACAATCATATATAATCAATGTAGATCTTCAAAAAGCTTTACCACATCTTTAAGCTTGCTGTATAAACCAAACTCCTATGGAATAGATGATGGTAATTAGCTGTATAAGAGCATGACTTGTGGGGGGGCTAAGACAAAAATGGGGTCCAAGCTGTGTGAACCACTAACCAGAAATGATGACCCTCTAAGTGGTCAACGCAGTAATGAACTCTTTCATGGTTCATTCGATAGGTGTCGCCACTACCTGTAAACCTTTTGTCAGACACAAATTACGAAATGCATTTGTGTTAGCCCAACCTTTCATTTTGACTCCTTTGTAAATATAGAACATGCAGGTGCCTCACTTGAGTACTATCTGCCACCTGGCTGACAAAACTATGCGACATCACCCCAAAAACCATAAATACTGATGCATTATATAACAATATTACAGACGGCTAATACCAGGTTTATTTGTTGAGTAAATGTTCTTTTATTGGTTGTTTCAGTCAAACTGCCCCGAGAAGCCGCCCTCGACTCACAGCTGCTGGCAGCTGTCTCAAGACTCTCTAGGAAGAAGGCGCAATCTCTGCAGGCGGACTTTGTCGCTTTCGAACCCATCGAATATGCCGAAAAGTTGGTATGTTTCAACTGCGTAACCTGGCCTTGTCCCCCATCCCTTTCCTCCCTGGCCTTGTCCCCCACCCTTTCCTCCCAGGCCTTGTCCCCCATCCATTTCCTCCCTCCCTAATATGTTTACTTATTGTTTCCTAGGACATGTTTTTAATTTAACTCGCATTTAGACGTGGCCTGTTTCATAATATTAATTAAATATTTAATCCTATTGTGACAATGGAGACATGGTTAATGTATTTCAGACAGCGTACCTCAGTGGGAACAAACTGCCCGAAGAGACGTCAACAGTGAATAAAGCAGGCTGGGAGAACCTTGGCGAGGCCATCCAATCATTCTTCAAGAGATCACCCCCTCTCAATTTTATGTGGGTACAACCAAAAGGTTATTTTCCTAAGTGGATACAGTCATGAGATATTTCTGCGGAAACGCAGATTTCCTCGGTTTAGAAACTCATATTGGTAATTTTGTGATTCATCCAGATCCAAAGAATTTTTTTGGTATATGTGTGGAGAATGCGTTGGCAAAAATCAAGAATAAATTCCTTCGACAGTAAGCCGTCATCCGTGTTGTAAATCAAGCCACTACTGTTATCTTTTCCCTAATTGGACAAGAGACACCATTCTGGCCAATAACTGCTCAGCTTAAATTTCACATTTGCAAGCTGATTGTTGTGCAACGCAAGAATGGGTCAATCGAATCGAAGAAATTGAATTTGGTAAGTTATTTTGGTATTTTTTTTAATATCACATTAGTTTATAGCCGAGGCGTAAATTTACAATATAAAATAACAGTATCACAACAGCGATGGAGTTATATCGAAATAATTATTGTCATGTATGTAAATAAGCACAATCACTGAACATTTGTTTCTGACTTAAATTTGAATAATTTATCTTGTTGTTGTGATCGTCATCCCGATCTGTTAACGTTCTATAAATGAGTCGTACTATTAAAGTCTCCTATACATGGTTGTCTGATTATTGTTAGACCAAAAAGTTATTGTGATGCAGAGAAGTGAATGTCTTGGGTGAGCGATAATACAGGACGTACTCAGTTCCAAGAGCGTATATTTTCACCGACAACAAAATACATTTGCTTCGATATAATTTGTGTCTTTCATACTTTAAGGTGACATGACTTGCATCAGGAAGGTTTTTATCCAGAGAGGAAATGAAATCGAAAGAGCTTGAGGAACCTCGACATCCCTGCACGAGTCCCAACTTCGAAGCGAAAGGTGCAGGAGGATGTGAGGAGTCAGAGCAACTGGAAACTGCTCCTTTCAGTCATTGGTGAAGCAGAAGGAAGAAACGAGGAAGACAGCTAGAAGTAACAACGAAATGCAGCACTGAAAGACAGCTATCCAAGAACAAGTAGTGAACTAGTCTTCATATCCTAGAACAAGTAGTGAACTAGTCTTCATATCCTAGAACAAGTAGTGAACTAGTCTTCATATCCTAGAACAAGTAGTGAACTAGTCTTCATATCCTAGAACAAGTAGTGAACTAGCCTTCATATCCTAGAACAAGTTGTGAACTAGTCTTCATATCCTAGAACAAGTAGTGAACTAGTCTTCATATCCTAGAACAAGTAGTGAACTAGTCTTCATATCCTAGAACAAGTAGTGAACTAGTCTTCAAAGCTGACAAGCTTTCTCGTGTGCAGGTCCCACCCTCTGGAACACTCTTCCAATAGGGCTAAGAACGCAACGTGATTCTAAACATTTTAAGAGGGACTTGAAAACCTTTCTCTTTAATCAAGCTTTTTTCGTAATTTTGTGTGTATGTACATGTATAATGTGTGTATGTATGTATGTATATATATGTGTGTGTGTGTATGTATGTATATGTATGCATGTGGATATATGTGTTATCTTATGTAATGCCTGGTTTGTAATAGTTATATTCACTAATGTAATATATTTTATTAATACATTTTTTTATTTGATTTGATTTCTTATCCATCGATTCAGAGACTGGACGCTTGTGTCAATATTGTCTGCTGATTATGTGTACCAAGACTTGTTGCAGAATTTAAAGTGTTTTCCACAATAAATAATATGCTATCTGTAGGAAATTTACATTTGTGAGTCGGATTTAGTCTGTGTACAGCATTATGACTAGTTAGAAAGACTGAACTTATGAGAAGCGTGTGGCATAAAGTCACCAGAATGCACCACAAACAAAGTAGCTTCCAAACATTTTCTCCCCCGCACCACTTCATGTGTAGAAGTTCACCTTTCCACTCTCACATGCCTGTGGATATAAGTTCACCTTTCCACTCTCACATGCCTGTGGATATAACTTCACCTTTCCACTCTCACATGCCTGTGGATATAAGTTCACCTTTCCACTCTCGCATGCCTGTCGATATAAATTCACCTTTCCACTCTCACATGCCTGTCGATATAAATTCACCTTTCCACTCTCACATGCCTGTGGATATAAGTTCACCTTTCCACTCTCACATGCCTGTGGATATAAGTTCACCTTTCCACTCTCACATGCCTGTGGATATAAATTCACCTTTCCACTCTCACATGCCTGTGGATATAAGTTCACCTTTCCACTCTCACATGCCTGTGGATATAAGTTCACCTTTCCACTCTCATATGCCTGTGGATAAAAGTTCACTTTTCCACTCTCACATGTCTGTGGATATAAATTCACAATCTGATGCCAACTTTTGGTTTGTGTGTTTACCAGTGACTACATTATAGTATGTAATAATAAACAGTAATACTAAACAGTACATTATAGTATGCAATAATAAACAGTACATTATAGTATGTAATACTAAACAGTACATTATAGTATGCCATAATAAACAGTACATTATAATATGTAATACTAAACAGTAATAATAAACAGTACATTATAGTATATAATAATAAACAGTAATAATCAACAGTACATTATAGTATGTAATATTAAACAGTACATTATAGTATATAATAATAAACAGTACATTATAGTATGTAATACTAAACAGTAATAGTAAACACAGTACATTATAGTATATAATCGTAAACACAGTACATTACAATATGTAATAGTAAACAGTACATTACAGTATGTATTAATCAACAGTACATTATAGTATGTAATAATAAGCAGTACATCATAGTATATAATAATAAACACAGTACATTACAGTATATAATAATAAACAGTACATTACAGTATGTAATAACAGCACACTATAATATGTAATAATAAACATTACATTATAGTATGTAATAATAAACACAGTTATCATAAACATTACATTATAGTATGCAATAATAAACACAGTAATAATAACAGGCCTCGACATTAAGCTCTTGTACCCAGAGGCTCGTCGGGCCAGTAGATTTTAAAAGCTCCCCAAAAAGTTACTGCCCAATTTTTTTTATTTAAAAAAGACATTTGTGTGATACATCACATTACAAGTAGATGATACAATTTTGGCTGTGATTTCTTTCACCATTGTTGATTGACTTTTATGCTTTCTGTCAGTATTCCAAATGGCAGACAATGTTTCTGCTAGAATCGTTTGAGAATGAGAAGCCCCCGTCGAAGCCGCAGCAGATCGCGTTTTGAGAACAACGGTTGATGCCGCCGCGGGCGTACTGTCTTTTTTGACAATCCGTATTAAGTTACAGCTAGTTATACTAAAAAATACAACATTCGAATCGGACCTGACACTGTATATAACTATAACTGTTACAATTGGGTTTTATTTGTTTCAAATATAAATTTTTGCACTGAAGTACAAAGTTACAGTAAACTTAGCTATCTGCATCCTAGCGTGTCCTGGAACTGTCGTGACACCTAGCGGACAGTCCGTGAACCAGTCAGTTTATATGAAATCGGTACATTGAAGGCATATCGCAATAGCCGATATGTATCACGCAGATGAAAATGCTACGATATATAGATATACTGGTAACATGGCGCAACCCTAGTAAAATATACGCATCCACAATGCACGAGCTTCACAAAAAGTCTGCACGTCGTCGCTAGTAGCAAAGTCATGCGGACTTATTATGAAGCTCGTACATATCAAAACAAGATGGCAGCTATACTAAGCGACAACACGAAAGCGATGAGGTGAAAATTGTGTTTAATTGTAGCGCTGGGGTGGATGGCAAGAACAGGCGATTGAAACGATGGCCTGTTGCTGTGACTAATCGTATAAAAACGATCTTAAACAATGATGGCCCACCGGGCCAGTAAATATGAAACCTTGTGGCCCGAACTGGCCTAGCAGCCCCCAAAAGGGTGCCAGGCCAGCGCGCAGTGTTAATCTCAAGGCCTGAATAAACACAGCACATAAACCTCTACCATGAATTTTTTTTCAAATGTATAATAAAATGTATAATAAAATGCAGGAATCAATTATTTGTCACCAGGTTTTGTTAAGATAATGTTATATATGAAATAGTAATAATAATATATTAAACTTATAATATAGTGATTTAAACTAGAAATAAGATTCATAGTCAATCCTTATTTAGATGTTGCAACGTGAAATAGGGTCATGAAAAATTATGTTTACATTTTTTCAAATTGACGTGCTGGACTCAAGTTTGTGTTTTTCAGGTTTGGGTCATTTGAAAGAGGACCACCGAAACAGATCAAACGATGCCAGAGAAACAGACAGCAAAACGACAAAGACAGTAACACGAAGGGGCCAACAGCTCCGAGACAGGTGGCAATAAATACTTTCAATGATCTCATTCATTCATTCATTCAACTGTATCCATGCAAGGTATTGGCAGAATTGACTGAGCTATGTCATGGACACTCATGGCTGGGAGATGGAGTCCACAGCAGGTTACACATTTTCTCCTGTGTGGGATCTTTTAATTCCCCTGGCAGAGAATCGTGGACCACATACTTGTGCCACGAGCGGCGCCTCAATACCTTCCACATGCAGTGCC
Source organism: Lamellibrachia satsuma (assembly GCA_033239005.1). Lineage (NCBI taxonomy): Eukaryota > Metazoa > Annelida > Polychaeta > Sabellida > Siboglinidae > Lamellibrachia > Lamellibrachia satsuma. Next base: position 2,634,496 of record BSQZ01000073.1, on the reverse strand, counting down.
TCAAGCATATCCTCGGCATCACCTGGCAGGACCGTATCCCCTTCAGCGACATATTGGACCGTGCCAGGATCCGCATCATGTATTCACTGCTGAGCCAGAGACACCTGCGCTGGTTGGCCATGTACGGCACATGGAGGGCGGCCGCTTGCCAAAAGACATCCTCTGTGGACAACTCACCAGTGGCGCGAGGCCAGTGGGACGCCCAGCCATCAGATTCAAGGACGCCGCTAGCGTCACATGAAGGCCTGTGACATCAGCCCCAAAGGCTGGGAAGCAATGGCTGAAGACCACACTGCTTGGTGTCAGGCAACATGCAGAGGCATTGAAAGTGCAGATGAAAAGAAACACCAGCATGCGACTGAGAAGAGGATGCAGCGAAAACAAAAAGCAGCACTACCACCAATGTCATCCTGTTTCGTCTGCTTTGGCTGCGGCAAGGACTGCCACTCAAGAATCAACCTTCACAGCCACAGTGCACGCTGCCAAAATTCAGCAAGTTGACAACGGGCAGGGTTGGCATGTAACGAAGTAAAAGTACTTCGTTACAATACTTGAGTAGTTATTTCAAGTAATTGTCGTGTAACGAAGTAGAATTTTGACTAAATACTTTTACTTGTAACGAAGTAGCTTTATCTAAAGTAATGCGACTTTTTACTCCGTTACTTTTATTTAATTCGCAATATATTTTCGTTAAAAGTCTTTTGCGAAACCGCTGCTGCCGGCGGCGCTCCACAGTTAACAACATTTCAAAAACTGTTCATAGTCGCCAGGCGAAAAGCTATTAATATCATTCAATCGCATGACAGTTCACGATCATATTTGCATGCATACCTTTCTTCGGGAAATCGACGAAACCACTGTTTTATATCTACGTAAGTGAACGAAGTCTGCCCAATATCAGCATAGGTCAGGTCAAGGCCGTTGACATGAAATGTCACTTCGAGCATACAACGCTTGAACGCCATCTCAAACCACGATGCAAATGTTTCCATTGACCATATAAACTATTAATCAGTAAGTTTCCAAAACGTATTATAAATATAAAAATTTGCAATTTAGACAATGTATTGACAATCCCCATACACTGACACAATTTTGATATTCGTGAGCGAACACGCATCGTGGATAGAGAACGACAACCGATTTTCGCCCATTGGCATTGTCAGCAATGGCCTTACCGGCTTACATCAGCATTAAACAACATTTTACATTCTCGAATAAAATTCATATTGAGATGTTTAATAAATTCATAATAATGATTACTCTGCAGAACTAAACAGTAAAGAATTTATACTCTGCCATTTGGCATCTTTTCCCAGCAATGGCTTATTCAAGCTGACCCATAAATAATATCAAGGACAGGGACAGGGGGCCCTGACAGGTCACTTTTAATTGCAATTAGCAATAGCATTCCTCTGTTGCACTGGTCTGTCTTCTGATCAATTCTGGCCCCAGCTGATACCAAGTAACCAACACAGCTAGCTGCTAAAGTGTGTTGTTTCAATGTTTGTGTGACATGTCTGGGAAGACATGAGAAGGTGGGGGTTCACAAACCAGATGGCTTGATCAGCTAGGCATCAAATGTCTTTGTTAATTTTACTATGGGCAGTGCTAGGTTGTATTACCTCTGACCAGTTTCCCTGAGAGGCTAGTACTAGTACTGGACTGACCTACCTACTCAGATACAATCACACCTGCTTATACATATCCTGTTGTACAAATCTAGCTCCTCCCATACCCCCTGTGGAACAGGTCGATAAAAAGACAGATTGTGCCTCATCATTAATTATGTTCTGTATTTAACTGAAATTATTTGATGTTGTGAGCACTCATTAAAGATAATGTAATTTTCCAAGCATCCAAGTGAGCACCGTGTTCAATGGTGGCAGACCGATTAACCAGCTAAGGCTGTCTGGGAGCACATTGTTATAGGCAGAGTGGTTGCAAAATAGTTGTCAGATGCAAGTTGTGTAATTTATATAATATCACTCATGATTTTGTGGTTATTTCTCTTTTACTTCTACTTTTACTTCAAGTATTTTGGAAAAGTAGTTTTACTTTTTACTCAAATACTTTTTTTTTCAAAGTAATTTTACTTTTACTCAAGTAGTTTTTAGGTGAATTACTTTTACTCAATACAAAATTAAAGAAATTCAGTCAACCCTGACAACGGGGCGCATCAGCATCGTCTCTTCGAGACTACACTCTGCCTACTAAATTACATGATATCCATGAATAAAACTTATTTAGAGGTACACATGTAGTTGTCATCAATGTGAACCTTTTGATAGTAAACATGCAAAGCTATTAGAACATGACAAAAACACAGTAGACCTCCTCTTGAACCCAGAACTCTGGCATATAAACCAGATATGTTAACCCCTACACAACCACACCTCTTCAATTGTTATTCACTCATACGTCTAACAAATATGCATAATACAATAAAGGGTGCGTATTTGTAGCCAGCTGTCATTTTTTATTGCTGCAGCAGCTGTCATTGTTTATTGCTGTTGCAGCTGTCATCGTTTATTGCTGTTGCAGCTGTCATCGTTTATTGCTGTTGCAGCTGTCATCGTTTGTTGCTGTTGCAGCTGTCATCGTTTGTTGCTGTTACAGCTGTCATCGTTTATTGCTGTTGCAGCTGTCATCGTTTATTGCTGTTGCAGCTGTCATCGTTCCAAGAGGCAGGCACAATGGAGGTGACGACAGAACAAGTGCAGGAGATCCACACACTGCTCACAGAGTCTTACAACAAACGACACAGTAAGTGTGATGACCACAGACTGCTCACAAAGTCTTACCACAAACGACACATTAAGCGTGATGACCACAGACTGCTCACAAAGTCTTACCACAAAAGACACAGTGTGATGACCACAGACTGCTCACAAAGCCTTACCACAAAAGACACAGTAAGTGTGACGACCACAGACTGCTGTCAAAGTCTTACCACAAACGACACATTAAGTGTGACGACCACATACTGCTTACAAAGTCTTACAACAAACGACACATTAAGTGTGACGACAACAGACTGCTCACAAAGTCTTACCACAAACGACACATTAAGTGTGACGACCACAGACTGCTCACAAATTCTAGCCACAAACGACACATTAAGTGTGATGACCACAGACTGCTCACAGTCTTGCCACAAATGACACATTAAGTGTGATGACCACAGACTGCTAACAAAGTCTTACCACAAACGACACATTAAGTGTGATGACCACAGACTGCTCACAAAGTCTTCCCACAAACGACACAGTGTGACGACCACAGACTGCTCACAAAGTCTTACCACAAATGACACATTAAGTGTGACGACCACAGATTGCTCACAAAGTCTTACCACAAAAGACACAGTAAGTGTGGCGACCACAGACTGCTCACAGTCTTACCACAAACGACACATTAAGTGTGACAACCACATACTGCTCACAAAGTCTTACCACAAGCGACACATTAAGTGTGATGACCACAGACTGCTCGCAAAGTCTTACCACAAAAGACACAGTGTGACGACCACAGACTGCTCACAAAGTCTTGCCACAAACGACACATTAAGTGTGACGACCACAGACTGCTCACAAAGTCTTACCACAAACGACACATTAAGTGTGATGACCACAGACTGCTCACAAAATCTTACCACAAAAGACAGTGTGACGACCACAGACTGCTCACAAAGTCTTACCACAAATGACACATTAAGTGTGACGACCACAGACTGCTCACAAAGTCCTTCCACTAAAGACACAGTAAGTGTGGCGACCACAGACTGCTCACAGTCTTACCACAAACGGCACATTAAGTGTGACAACCAAATACTGCTCACAAAGTCTTGCCACAAACGACACAGTAAGTGTGATAACCACAGACTGCTCACAAAGTCTTACCACAAAAGACACAGTGTGACAACCACAGACTGCTCACAAAGTCTTGCCACAAACGACACATTAAGTGTGATGACCACAGACTGCTCACAAAGTCTTGCCACAAACGACACATTAAGTGTGATGACCACAGACTGCTCACAAAGTCTTACCACAAAAGATGCAGTAAGTGTGACGACCACAGACTGCTCACAAAGTCTTACCACAAACGACACATTAAGTGTGATGACCACAGACTGCTCACAAAGTCTTACCACAAAAGACACAGTGTGACGACCACAGACGGCTCACAAAGTCTTACCACAAAAGACACATTAATTGTGACGACAACAGACTGCTTACAAAGTCTTACCACAAACGACACATTAAGTGTGATGACCACAGACTGCTCACAAAGTCTTACCACAAACGACACATTAAGTGTAACAACCACAGACTGCACACAAACTCTTACCACAAAAGAAACAGTGTGACGACCACAGACTGCTCACAAAGTCTTGCCACAAACGACACATTAAGTGTGATGACCACAGACTGCTCACAAACTCTTACCACAAACGACACATTAAGTGTGATGACCACAGACTGCTCACAAAATCTTACCACAAAAGACACAGTGTGACAACCACAGACTGCTCACAAAGTCTTGCCACAAACGACACATTAAGTGTGACGACCACAGACTGCTCACAAAGTCTTACCACAAACGACACAGTAAGTGTGATGACCACAGACTGCTCACAAAGTCTTACCACAAAAGACACAGTGTGACGACCACAGACTGCTCAGAAAGTCTTACCACAAAAGACACAATAAGTCTGATGACCACAGACTGCTCATAAAGTCTTACCACAAACGACACATTAAGTGTGATGACCACAGACTGCTCACAAAGTCTTACCACAAAAGACACAGTGTGACGACCACAGACTGTTTACAAAGTCTTGCTACAAACGACACATCAAGTGTGACGACCACAGACTGCTCACAAAGTCTTACCACAAAAGACACAATAAGTCTGTCGACCACAGACTGCTCACAAAGTCTTACCACAAACGACACATTAAGCGTGATGACCACAGACTGCTCACAAAGTCTTACCACATACGACACATTTAGTGTGACGACCACATACTGCCTACAAAGTCTTACCACAAATGACACATTAAGTGTGATGACCACAGACTGCTCACAAAGTCTTACCACAAAAGAGGCAGTAAGTGTGACGACCACAGACTGCTCACAAAGTCTTACCACAAACGACACATTAAGTGTAACGACCACAGACTACTCACAAAGTCTTACTACAAACGACACGTTTAAGTGTGATGACCACAGACTGCTCACAAAGTCTTACCACAAAAGACACAGTGTGACGACCACAGACGGCTCACAAAGTCTTACCACAAAAGACACATTAAGTGTGACGACCACAGACTGCTCACAAAGTCTTACCACTAAAGACACAGTAAGTGTGGTGACCACAGACTGCTCACAAAGTCTTACCACAAATGACACATTAAGTGTGACGACCACAGACTGCTCACAAAGTCCTTCCACTAAAGACACAGTAAGTGTGGCGACCACAGACTGCTCACAGTCTTACCACAAACGGCACATTAAGTGTGACAACCAAATACTGCTCACAAAGTCTTGCCACAAACGACACAGTAAGTGTGATAACCACAGACTGCTCACAAAGTCTTACCACAAAAGACACAGTGTGACAACCACAGACTGCTCACAAAGTCTTGCCACAAACGACACATTAAGTGTGATGACCACAGACTGCTCACAAAGTCTTGCCACAAACGACACATTAAGTGTGATGACCACAGACTGCTCACAAAGTCTTACCACAAAAGATGCAGTAAGTGTGACGACCACAGACTGCTCACAAAGTCTTACCACAAACGACACATTAAGTGTGATGACCACAGACTGCTCACAAAGTCTTACCACAAAAGACACAGTGTGACGACCACAGACGGCTCACAAAGTCTTACCACAAAAGACACATTAATTGTGACGACAACAGACTGCTTACAAAGTCTTACCACAAACGACACATTAAGTGTGATGACCACAGACTGCTCACAAAGTCTTACCACAAACGACACATTAAGTGTAACAACCACAGACTGCACACAAACTCTTACCACAAAAGAAACAGTGTGACGACCACAGACTGCTCACAAAGTCTTGCCACAAACGACACATTAAGTGTGATGACCACAGACTGCTCACAAACTCTTAACACAAACGACACATTAAGTGTGATGACCACAGACTGCTCACAAAATCTTACCACAAAAGACACAGTGTGACAACCACAGACTGCTCACAAAGTCTTGCCACAAACGACACATTAAGTGTGACGACCACAGACTGCTCACAAAGTCTTACCACAAACGACACAGTAAGTGTGATGACCACAGACTGCTCACAAAGTCTTACCACAAAAGACACAGTGTGACGACCACAGACTGCTCAGAAAGTCTTACCACAAAAGACACAATAAGTCTGATGACCACAGACTGCTCATAAAGTCTTACCACAAACGACACATTAAGTGTGATGACCACAGACTGCTCACAAAGTCTTACCACAAAAGACACAGTGTGACGACCACAGACTGTTTACAAAGTCTTGCTACAAACGACACATAAAGTGTGACGACCACAGACTGCTCACAAAGTCTTACCACAAAAGACACAATAAGTCTGTCGACCACAGACTGCTCACAAAGTCTTACCACAAACGACACATTAAGTGTGACGACCACAGACTGCTCACAAATTCTTACCACAAACGACACATTAAGTGTGACGACCACAGACTGCTCACAAAGTCTTGCCACAAACGACACATTAAGTGTGATGACCACAGACTGCTCACAAAGTCTTACCACAAACGACACATTAAGTGTGATGACCACAGACTGCTCACAAAGTCTTACCACAAACGACACATTAAGTGTAACGACCACAGACTGCTCACAAAGTCTTACTACAAACGACACGTTAAGTGTGATGACCACAGACTGCTCACAAAGTCTTACCACAAAAGACACAGTGTGACGACCACAGACTGCTCACAAAGTCTTACAAACGAAACATAACAGGACACATTAAGTGTGACGACCACAGACTGCTCACAAAGTCTTACCACTAAAGACACAGTAAGTGTGGTGACCACAGACTGCTCACAAAGTCTTACCACAAATGACACATTAAGTGTGACGACCACATACTGCTCACAATTCCTTCCACTAAAGACACAGTAAGTGTGGCGACCACAGACTGCTCACAGTCTTACCACAAACGACACATTAAGTGTGACAACCAAATACTGCTCACAAAGTCTTGCCACAAACGACACAGTAAGTGTGATAACCACAGACTGCTCACAAAGTCTTACCACAAAAGACACAGTGTGACAACCACAGACTGCTCACAAAGTCTTGCCACAAACGACACATTAAGTGTGATGACCACAGACTGCTCACAAAGTCTTGCCACAAACGACACATTAAGTGTGATGACCACAGACTGCTCACAAAGTCTTACCACAAAAGATGCAGTAAGTGTGACGACCACAGACTGCTCACAAAGTCTTACCACAAACGACACATTAAGTGTGATGACCACAGACTGCTCACAAAGTCTTACCACAAAAGACACAGTGTGACGACCACAGACGGCTCACAAAGTCTTACCACAAAAGACACATTAATTGTGACGACAACAGACTGCTTACAAAGTCTTACCACAAACGACACATTAAGTGTGACGACCACAGACTGCTCACAAAGTCTTACCACAAACGACACATTAAGTGTGACGACCACAGACTGCTCACAAACTCTTACCACAAAAGAAACAGTGTGACGACCACAGACTGCTCACAAAGTCTTGCCACAAACGACACATTAAGTGTGATGACCACAGACTGCTCACAAACTCTTACCACAAACGACACATTAAGTGTGATGACCACAGACTGCTCACAAAATCTTACCACAAAAGACACAGTGTGACAACCACAGACTGCTCACAAAGTCTTACCACAAAAGACACACAGTGTGACGACCACAGACTGCTCACAAAGTCTTACCACAAACGACACATTAAGTGTGATGACCACAGACTGCTCACAAAGTCTTACCACAAAAGACACAGTGTGATGACCACAGACTGCTCAGAAAGTCTTACCACAAAAGACACAATAAGTCTGATGACCACAGACTGCTCACAAAGTCTTACCACAAACGACACATTAAGTGTGATGACCACAGACTGCTCACAAAGTCTTACCACAAAAGACACAGTGTGACGACCACAGACTGTTTACAAAGTCTTGCTACAAACGACACATAAAGTGTGACGACCACAGACTGCTCACAAAGTCTTACCACAAAAGACACAATAAGTCTGTCGACCACAGACTGCTCACAAAGTCTTACCACAAACGACACATTAAGCGTGATGACCACAGACTGCTCACAAAGTCTTACCACAAAAGACACATTTGGTGTGACGACCACATACTGCCTACAAAGTCTTACCACAAATGACACATTAAGTGTGATGACCACAGACTGCTCACAAAGTCTTACCACAAAAGAGGCAGTAAGTGTGACGACCACAGACTGCTCACAAAGTCTTACCACAAACGACACATTAAGTGTAACGACCACAGACTACTCACAAAGTCTTACTACAAACGACACGTTTAAGTGTGATGACCACAGACTGCTCACAAAGTCTTACCACAAAAGACACAGTGTGACGACCACAGACGGCTCACAAAGTCTTACCACAAAAGACACATTAAGTGTGACGACCACAGACTGCTCACAAAGTCTTACCACTAAAGACACAGTAAGTGTGGTGACCACAGACTGCTCACAAAGTCTTACCACAAATGACACATTAAGTGTGACGACCACAGACTGCTCACAAAGTCCTTCCACTAAAGACACAGTAAGTGTGGCGACCACAGACTGCTCACAGTCTTACCACAAACGGCACATTAAGTGTGACAACCAAATACTGCTCACAAAGTCTTGCCACAAACGACACAGTAAGTGTGATAACCACAGACTGCTCACAAAGTCTTACCAGAAAAGACACAGTGTGACAACCACAGACTGCTCACAAAGTCTTGCCACAAACGACACATTAAGTGTGATGACCACAGACTGCTCACAAAGTCTTGCCACAAACGACACATTAAGTGTGATGACCACAGACTGCTCACAAAGTCTTACCACAAAAGACACAGTAAGTGTGACGACCACAGACTGCTCACAAAGTCTTACCACAAACGACACATTAAGTGTGATGACCACAGACTGCTCACAAAGTCTTACCACAAAAGACACAGTGTGACGACCACAGACGGCTCACAAAGTCTTACCACAAAAAGACACATTAATTGTGACGACAACAGACTGCTTACAAAGTCTTACCACAAACGACACATTAAGTGTGATGACCACAGACTGCTCACAAAGTCTTACCACAAACGACACATTAAGTGTAACAACCACAGACTGCACACAAACTCTTACCACAAAAGAAACAGTGTGACGACCACAGACTGCTCACAAAGTCTTGCCACAAACGACACATTAAGTGTGATGACCACAGACTGCTCACAAAGTCTTAACACAAACGACACATTAAGTGTGATGACCACAGACTGCTCACAAAATCTTACCACAAAAGACACAGTGTGACAACCACAGACTGCTCACAAAGTCTTGCCACAAACAACACATTAAGTGTGACGATCACAGACTGCTCACAAAGTCTTACCACAAACGACACTGTAAGTGTGATGACCACAGACTGCTCACAAAGTCTTACCACAAAAGACACAGTGTGACGACCACAGACTGCTCAGAAAGTCTTACCACAAAAGACACAATAAGTCTGATGACCACAGACTGCTCATAAAGTCTTACCACAAACGACACATTAAGTGTGATGACCACAGACTGCTCACAAAGTCTTACCACAAAAGACACAGTGTGACGACCACAGACTGTTTACAAAGTCTTGCTACAAACGACACATAAAGTGTGACGACCACAGACTGCTCACAAAGTCTTACCACAAAAGACACAATAAGTCTGTCGACCACAGACTGCTCACAAAGTCTTACCACAAACGACACATTAAGTGTGATGACCACAGACTGCTCACAAAGTCTTACCACATACGACACATTTAGTGTGACGACCACATACTGCCTACAAAGTCTTACCACAAACGACACATTAAGTGTGATGACCACAGACTGCTCACAAAGTCTTACCACAAAAGAGGCAGTAAGTGTGACGACCACAGACTGCTCACAAAGTCTTACCACAAACGACACATTAAGTGTAACGACCACAGACTACTCACAAAGTCTTACTACAAACGACACGTTTAAGTGTGATGACCACAGACTGCTCACAAAGTCTTACCACAAAAGACACAGTGTGACGACCACAGACGGCTCACAAAGTCTTACCACAAAAGACACATTAAGTGTGACGACCACAGACTGCTCACAAAGTCTTACCACTAAAGACACAGTAAGTGTGGTGACCACAGACTGCTCACAAAGTCTTACCACAAATGACACATTAAGTGTGACGACCACAGACTGCTCACAAATCCTTCCACTAAAGACACAGTAAGTGTGGCGACCACAGACTGCTCACAGTCTTACCACAAACGACACATTAAGTGTGACGACCACAGACTGCTCACAAAGTCTTGCCACAAACGACACAGTAAGTGTGATAACCACAGACTGCTCACAAAGTCTTACCACAAAAGACACAGTGTGACAACCACAGACTGCTCACAAAGTCTTGCCACAAACGACACATTAAGTGTGATGACCACAGACTGCTCACAAAGTCTTACCACAAAAGATGCAGTAAGTGTGACGACCACAGACTGCTCACAAAGTCTTACCACAAATGACACATTAAGTGTGATCACCACAGACTGCTCACAAAGTCTTACCACAAAAGACACAGTGTGACGACCACAGACGGCTCACAAAGTCTTACCACAAAAGACACATTAAGTGTGACGACCACAGACTGCTCACAAAGTCTTACCACAAACGACACATTAAGTGTGATGACCACAGACTGCTCACAAGGTCTTACCACAAAAGACACAGTGTGACGACCACAGACGGCTCACAAAGTCTTGCCACAAACGACACAGTAAGTGTGATAACCACAGACTGCTCACAAAGTCTTACCACAAAAGACACAGTGTGACAACCACAGACTGCTCACAAAGTCTTGCCACAAACGACACATTAAGTGTGATGACCACAGACTGCTCACAAAGTCTTGCCACAAACGACACATTAAGTGTGATGACCACAGACTGCTCACAAAGTCTTACCACAAAAGATGCAGTAAGTGTGACGACCACAGACTGCTCACAAAGTCTTACCACAAACGACACATTAAGTGTGATGACCACAGACTGCTCACAAAGTCTTACCACAAAAGACACAGTGTGACGACCACAGACGGCTCACAAAGTCTTACCACAAAAGACACATTAATTGTGACGACAACAGACTGCTTACAAAGTCTTACCACAAACGACACATTAAGTGTGATGACCACAGACTGCTCACAAAGTCTTACCACAAACGACACATTAAGTGTAACAACCACAGACTGCACACAAACTCTTACCACAAAAGAAACAGTGTGACGACCACAGACTGCTCACAAAGTCTTACCACAAAAGACACAATAAGTCTGTCGACCACAGACTGCTCACAAAGTCTTACCACAAACGACACATTAAGCGTGATGACCACAGACTGCTCACAAAGTCTTACCACATACGACACATTTAGTGTGACGACCACATACTGCCTACAAAGTCTTACCACAAATGACACATTAAGTGTGATGACCACAGACTGCTCACAAAGTCTTACCACAAAAGAGGCAGTAAGTGTGACGACCACAGACTGCTCACAAAGTCTTACCACAAACGACACATTAAGTGTAACGACCACAGACTACTCACAAAGTCTTACTACAAACGACACGTTTAAGTGTGATGACCACAGACTGCTCACAAAGTCTTACCACAAAAGACACAGTGTGACGACCACAGACTGCTCACAAAGTCTTACCACAAAAGACACATTAAGTGTGACGACCACAGACTGCTCACAAAGTCTTACCACAAACGACACATTAAGTGTGATGACCACAGACTGCTCACAAAGTCTTACCACAAACGACACATTAAGTGTGATGACCACAGACTGCTCACAAAGTCTTCCACTAAAGACACAGTAAGTGTGGCGACCACAGACTGCTCACAGTCTTACCACAAACGGCACATTAAGTGTGACAACCAAATACTGCTCACAAAGTCTTGCCACAAACGACACAGTAAGTGTGATAACCACAGACTGCTCACAAAGTCTTACCACAAAAGACACAGTGTGACAACCACAGACTGCTCACAAAGTCTTGCCACAAACGACACATTAAGTGTGATGACCACAGACTGCTCACAAAGTCTTACCACAAAAGATGCAGTAAGTGTGACGACCACAGACTGCTCACAAAGTCTTACCACAAATGACACATTAAGTGTGATCACCACAGACTGCTCACAAAGTCTTACCACAAAAGACACAGTGTGACGACCACAGACGGCTCACAAAGTCTTACCACAAAAGACACATTAATTGTGACGACAACAGACTGCTTACAAAGTCTTACCACAAACGACACATTAAGTGTGATGACCACAGACTGCTCACAAGGTCTTACCACAAAAGACACAGTGTGACGACCACAGACGGCTCACAAAGTCTTGCCACAAACGACACAGTAAGTGTGATAACCACAGACTGCTCACAAAGTCTTACCACAAAAGACACAGTGTGACAACCACAGACTGCTCACAAAGTCTTGCCACAAACGACACATTAAGTGTGATGACCACAGACTGCTCACAAAGTCTTGCCACAAACGACACATTAAGTGTGATGACCACAGACTGCTCACAAAGTCTTACCACAAAAGATGCAGTAAGTGTGACGACCACAGACTGCTCACAAAGTCTTACCACAAACGACACATTAAGTGTGATGACCACAGACTGCTCACAAAGTCTTACCACAAAAGACACAGTGTGACGACCACAGACGGCTCACAAAGTCTTACCACAAAAGACACATTAATTGTGACGACAACAGACTGCTCACAAAGTCTTACCACAAACGACACATTAAGTGTGATGACCACAGACTGCTCACAAAGTCTTACCACAAACGACACATTAAGTGTAAAAACCACAGACTGCACACAAACTCTTACCACAAAAGACACAGTGTGACGACCACAGACTGCTCACAAAGTCTTGCCACAAACGACACATTAAGTGTGATGCCCACAGACTGCTCACAAACTCTTACCACAAACGACACATTAAGTGTGATGACCACAGACTGCTCACAAAATCTTACCACAAAAGACACAGTGTGACAACCACAGACTGCTCACAAAGTCTTGCCACAAACGACACATTAAGTGTGACGACCACAGACTGCTCACAAAGTCTTACCACAAACGACACAGTAAGTGTGATGACCACAGACTGCTCACAAAGTCTTACCACAAAAGACACAGTGTGACGACCACAGACTGCTCAGAAAGTCTTACCACAAAAGACACAATAAGTCTGATGACCACAGACTGCTCATAAAGTCTTACCACAAACGACACATTAAGTGTGATGACCACAGACTGCTCACAAAGTCTTACCACAAAAGACACAGTGTGACGACCACAGACTGTTTACAAAGTCTTGCTACAAGCGACACATCAAGTGTGACGACCACAGACTGCTCACAAAGTCTTACCACAAAGACACAATAAGTCTGTCGACCACAGACTGCTCACAAAGTCTTACCACAAACGACACATTAAGCGTGATGACCACAGACTGCTCACAAAGTCTTACCACAAACGACACATTTAGTGTGACGACCACATACTGCCTACAAAGTCTTACCACAAATGACACATTAAGTGTGATGACCACAGACTGCTCACAAAGTCTTACCACAAAAGAGGCAGTAAGTGTGACGACCACAGACTGCTCACAAAGTCTTACCACAAACGACACATTAAGTGTGACGACCACAGACTACTCACAAAGTCTTACTACAAACGACACATTAAGTGTGATGACCACAGACTGCTCACAAAGTCTTACCACAAAAGACACAGTGTGACGACCACAGACGGCTCACAAAGTCTTACCACAAAAGACACATTAAGTGTGACGACCACAGACTGCTCACAAAGTCTTACCACTAAAGACACAGTAAGTGTGGTGACCACAGACTGCTCACAAAGTCTTACCACAAATGACACATTAAGTGTGACGACCACAGACTGCTCACAAATCCTTCCACTAAAGACACAGTAAGTGTGGCGACCACAGACTGCTCACAGTCTTACCACAAACGGCACATTAAGTGTGACAACCAAATACTGCTCACAAAGTCTTGCCACAAACGACACAGTAAGTGTGATGACCACAGACTGCTCACAAAGTCTTACCACAAAGGACACAGTGTGACAACCACAGACTGCTCACAAAGTCTTGCCACAAACGACACATTAAGTGTGATGACCACAGACTGCTCACAAAGTCTTACCACAAAAGACAGAGTGTGTCGAGGAGTTAAGTCTTTCTATGTCTTTATACAAAAGAAGCAGTAAGTGTGACGACCACAGACTGCTCACAAAGTCTTACCACAAATGACACATTAAGTGTGATCACCACAGACTGCTCACAAAGTCTTACCACAAAAGACACAGTGTGACGACCACAGACGGCTCACAAAGTCTTACCACAAAAAGACACATTAATTGTGACGACAACAGACTGCTTACAAAGTCTTACCACAAACGACACATTAAGTGTGATGACCACAGACTGCTCACAAGGTCTTACCACAAAGACACAGTGTGACGACCACAGACGGCTCACAAAGTCTTGCCACAAACGACACAGTAAGTGTGATAACCACAGACTGCTCACAAAGTCTTACCACAAAAGACACAGTGTGACAACCACAGACTGCTCACAAAGTCTTGCCACAAACGACACATTAAGTGTGATGACCACAGACTGCTCACAAAGTCTTGCCACAAACGACACATTAAGTGTGATGACCACAGACTGCTCACAAAGTCTTACCACAAAAGATGCAGTAAGTGTGACGACCACAGACTGCTCACAAAGTCTTACCACAAACGACACATTAAGTGTGATGACCACAGACTGCTCACAAAGTCTTACCACAAAAGACACAGTGTGACGACCACAGACTGCTCACAAAGTCTTACCACAAAAGACACATTAATTGTGACGACAACAGACTGCTTACAAAGTCTTACCACAAACGACACATTAAGTGTGATGACCACAGACTGCTCACAAAGTCTTACCACAAACGACACATTAAGTGTAACAACCACAGACTGCACACAAACTCTTACCACAAAAGAAACAGTGTGACGACCACAGACTGCTCACAAAGTCTTGCCACAAACGACACATTAAGTGTGATGACCACAGACTGCTCACAAAATCTTACCACAAAAGACACAGTGTGACAACCACAGACTGCTCACAAAGTCTTGCCACAAACGACACATTAAGTGTGACGACCACAGACTGCTCACAAAGTCTTACCACAAACGACACAGTAAGTGTGATGACCACAGACTGCTCACAAAGTCTTACTACAAAAGACACAGTGTGACGACCACAGACTGCTCAGAAAGTCTTACCACAAAAGACACAATAAGTCTGATGACCACAGACTGCTCATAAAGTCTTACCACAAACGACACATTAAGTGTGATGACCACAGACTGCTCACAAAGTCTTACCACAAAAGACACAGTGTGACGACCACAGACTGTTTACAAAGTCTTGCTACAAACGACACATCAAGTGTGACGACCACAGACTGCTCACAAAGTCTTACCACAAAGACACAATAAGTCTGTCGACCACAGACTGCTCACAAAGTCTTACCACAAGCGACACATTAAGCGTGATGACCACAGACTGCTCACAAAGTCTTACCACATACGACACATTTAGTGTGACGACCACATACTGCCTACAAAGTCTTACCACAAATGACACATTAAGTGTGATGACCACAGACTGCTCACAAAGTCTTACCACAAAAGAGGCAGTAAGTGTGACGACCACAGACTGCTCACAAAGTCTTACCACAAACGACACATTAAGTGTAACGACCACAGACTACTCACAAAGTCTTACTACAAGCGACACGTTTAAGTGTGATGACCACAGACTGCTCACAAAGTCTTACCACAAAAGACACAGTGTGACGACCACAGACGGCTCACAAAGTCTTACCACAAAAGACACATTAAGTGTGACGACCACAGACTGCTCACAAAGTCTTACCACTAAAGACACAGTAAGTGTGGTGACCACAGACTGCTCACAAAGTCTTACCACAAATGACACATTAAGTGTGACGACCACAGACTGCTCACAAAGTCCTTCCACTAAAGACACAGTAAGTGTGGCGACCACAGACTGCTCACAGTCTTACCACAAACGGCACATTAAGTGTGACAACCAAATACTGCTCACAAAGTCTTGCCACAAACGACACAGTAAGTGTGATAACCACAGACTGCTCACAAAGTCTTACCACAAAAGACACAGTGTGACAACCAAAGACTGCTCACAAAGTCTTGCCACAAACGACACATTAAGTGTGATGACCACAGACTGCTCACAAAGTCTTGCCACAAACGACACATTAAGTGTGATGACCACAGACTGCTCACAAAGTCTTACCACAAAAGATGCAGTAAGAGTGACGACCACAGACTGCTCACAAAGTCTTACCACAAACGACACATTAAGTGTGATGACCACAGACTGCTCACAAAGTCTTACCACAAAAGACACAGTGTGACGACCACAGACGGCTCACAAAGTCTTACCACAAAAGACACATTAATTGTGACGACAACAGACTGCTTACAAAGTCTTACCACAAACGACACATTAAGTGTGATGACCACATACTGCTCACAAAGTCTTACCACAAACGACACATTAAGTGTAACAACCACAGACTGCACACAAACTCTTACCACAAAAGAAACAGTGTGACGACCACAGACTGCTCACAAAGTCTTGCCACAAACGACACATTAAGTGTGATGACCACAGACTGCTCACAAACTCTTAACACAAACGACACATTAAGTGTGATGACCACAGACTGCTCACAAAATCTTACCACAAAAGACACAGTGTGACAACCACAGACTGCTCACAAAGTCTTGCCACAAACGACACATTAAGTGTGACGATCACAGACTGCTCACAAAGTCTTACCACAAACGACACTGTAAGTGTGATGACCACAGACTGCTCACAAAGTCTTACCACAAAAGACACAGTGTGACGACCACAGACTGCTCAGAAAGTCTTACCACAAAAGACACAATAAGTCTGATGACCACAGACTGCTCATAGTCTTACCACAAACGACACATTAAGTGTGATGACCACAGACTGCTCACAAAGTCTTACCACAAAAGACACAGTGTGACGACCACAGACTGTTTACAAAGTCTTGCTACAAACGACACATAAAGTGTGACGACCACAGACTGCTCACAAAGTCTTACCACAAAAGACACAATAAGTCTGTCGACCACAGACTGCTCACAAAGTCTTACCACAAACGACACATTAAGCGTGATTACCACAGACTGCTCACAAAGTCTTACCACATACGACACATTTAGTGTGACGACCACATACTGCCTACAAAGTCTTACCACAAATGACACATTAAGTGTGATGACCACAGACTGCTCACAAAGTCTTACCACAAAAGAGGCAGTAAGTGTGACGACCACAGACTGTTCACAAAGTCTTACCACAAACGACACATTAAGTGTAACGACCACAGACTACTCACAAAGTCTTACTACAAACGACAGTTTAAGTGTGATGACCACAGACTGCTCACAAAGTCTTACCACAAAAGACACAGTGTGACGACCACAGACGGCTCACAAAGTCTTACCACAAAGACACATTAAGTGTGACGACCACAGACTGCTCACAAAGTCTTACCACTAAAGACACAGTAAGTGTGGTGACCACAGACTGCTCACAAAGTCTTACCACAAAAGACACATTAAGTGTGACGACCACAGACTGCTCACAAAGTCTTACCACAAACGACACATTAAGTGTGACGACCACAGACTGCTCACAAAGTCTTACCACAAACGACACATTAAGTGTGATGACCACAGACTGCTCACAAAGTCTTACCACAAACGACACATTAAGTGTGACTGACCACAGACTGCTCACAAAGTCTTACCACAAAAGACACAGTAAGTGTGACGACCACAGACTGCTCACAAAAGTCTTACCACAAACGACACATTAAGTGTGATGACCACAGACTGCTCACAAAGTCTTACCACAAAAGATGCAGTAAGTGTGACGACCACAGACTGCTCACAAAGTCTTACCACAAATGACACATTAAGTGTGATGACCACAGACTGCTCACAAAGTCTTACCACAAAAGACACAGTGTGACGACCACAGACGGCTCACAAAGTCTTACCACAAAAGACACATTAATTGTGACGACAACAGACTGCTTACAAAGTCTTACCACAAACGACACATTAAGTGTGATGACCACAGATTGCTCACAAGGTCTTACCACAAAAGACACAGTGTGACGACCACAGACGGCTCACAAAGTCTTGCCACAAACGACACAGTAAGTGTGATAACCACAGACTGCTCACAAAGTCTTACCACAAAAGACACAGTGTGACAACCACAGACTGCTCACAAAGTCTTGCCACAAACGACACATTAAGTGTGATGACCACAGACTGCTCACAAAATCTTACCACAAAAGACACAGTGTGACAACCACAGACTGCTCACAAAGTCTTGCCACAAACGACACATTAAGTGTGACGACCACAGACTGCTCACAAAGTCTTACCACAAACGACACAGTAAGTGTGATGACCACAGACTGCTCACAAAGTCTTACTACAAAGACACAGTGTGGCGACCACAGACTGCTCAGAAAGTCTTACCACAAAGACACAATAAGTCTGATGACCACAGACTGCTCATAAAGTCTTACCACAAACGACACATTAAGTGTGATGACCACAGACTGCTCACAAAGTCTTACCACAAAGACACAGTGTGAGACCACAGACTGTTTACAAAGTCTTGCTACAAACGACACATCAAGTGTGACGACCACAGACTGCTCACAAAGTCTTACCACAAAAGACACAATAAGTCTGTCGACCACAGACTGCTCACAAAGTCTTACCACAAACGACACATTAAGTGTGATGACCACAGACTGCTCACAAAGTCTTACCACAAACGACACATTTAGTGTGACGACCACATACTGCCTACAAAGTCTTACCACAAATGACACATTAAGTGTGATGACCACAGACTGCTCACAAAGTCTTACCACAAAAGAGGCAGTAAGTGTGATGACCACAGACTGCTCACAAAGTCTTACCACAAACGACACATTAAGTGTAACGACCACAGACTACTCACAAAGTCTTACTACAAGCGACACGTTTAAGTGTGATGACCACAGACTGCTCACAAAGTCTTACCACAAAAGACACAGTGTGACGACCACAGACGGCTCACAAAGTCTTACCACAAAAGACACATTAAGTGTGACGACCACAGACTGCTCACAAAGTCTTACCACTAAAGACACAGTAAGTGTGGTGACCACAGACTGCTCACAAAGTCTTACCACAAATGACACATTAAGTGTGACGACCACAGACTGCTCACAAAGTCCTTCCACTAAAGACACAGTAAGTGTGGCGACCACAGACTGCTCACAGTCTTACCACAAACGGCACATTAAGTGTGACAACCAAATACTGCTCACAAAGTCTTGCCACAAACGACACAGTAAGTGTGATAACCACAGACTGCTCACAAAGTCTTACCACAAAAGACACAGTGTGACAACCAAAGACTGCTCACAAAGTCTTGCCACAAACGACACATTAAGTGTGATGACCACAGACTGCTCACAAAGTCTTGCCACAAACGACACATTAAGTGTGATGACCACAGACTGCTCACAAAGTCTTACCACAAAAGATGCAGTAAGAGTGACGACCACAGACTGCTCACAAAGTCTTACCACAAACGACACATTAAGTGTGATGACCACAGACTGCTCACAAAGTCTTACCACAAAAGACACAGTGTGACGACCACAGACGGCTCACAAAGTCTTACCACAAAAGACACATTAATTGTGACGACAACAGACTGCTTACAAAGTCTTACCACAAACGACACATTAAGTGTGATGACCACATACTGCTCACAAAGTCTTACCACAAGCGACACATTAAGTGTAACAACCACAGACTGCACACAAACTCTTACCACAAAAGAAACAGTGTGACGACCACAGACTGCTCACAAAGTCTTGCCACAAACGACACATTAAGTGTGATGACCACAGACTGCTCACAAACTCTTAACACAAACGACACATTAAGTGTGATGACCACAGACTGCTCACAAAATCTTACCACAAAAGACACAGTGTGACAACCACAGACTGCTCACAAAGTCTTGCCACAAACGACACATTAAGTGTGACGATCACAGACTGCTCACAAAGTCTTACCACAAACGACACTGTAAGTGTGATGACCACAGACTGCTCACAAAGTCTTACCACAAAAGACACAGTGTGACGACCACAGACTGCTCAGAAAGTCTTACCACAAAAGACACAATAAGTCTGATGACCACAGACTGCTCATAGTCTTACCACAAGCGACACATTAAGTGTGATGACCACAGACTGCTCACAAAGTCTTACCACAAAAGACACAGTGTGACGACCACAGACTGTTTACAAAGTCTTGCTACAAACGACACATAAAGTGTGACGACCACAGACTGCTCACAAAGTCTTACCACAAAAGACACAATAAGTCTGTCGACCACAGACTGCTCACAAAGTCTTACCACAAACGACACATTAAGCGTGATTACCACAGACTGCTCACAAAGTCTTACCACATACGACACATTTAGTGTGACGACCACATACTGCCTACAAAGTCTTACCACAAATGACACATTAAGTGTGATGACCACAGACTGCTCACAAAGTCTTACCACAAAAGAGGCAGTAAGTGTGACGACCACAGACTGTTCACAAAGTCTTACCACAAACGACACATTAAGTGTAACGACCACAGACTACTCACAAAGTCTTACTACAAACGACACGTTTAAGTGTGATGACCACAGACTGCTCACAAAGTCTTACCACAAAAGACACAGTGTGACGACCACAGACTGCTCACAAAGTCTTACCACAAAAGACACATTAAGTGTGACGACCACAGACTGCTCACAAAGTCTTACCACTAAAGACACAGTAAGTGTGGTGACCACAGACTGCTCACAAAGTCTTACCACAAATGACACATTAAGTGTGACGACCACAGACTGCTCACAAATCCTTCCACTAAAGACACAGTAAGTGTGGCGACCACAGGCTGCTCACAGTCTTACCACAAACGGCACATTAAGTGTGACAACCAAATACTGCTCACAAAGTCTTGCCACAAACGACACATTAAGTGTGATGACCACAGACTGCTCACAATGTCTTACCACAAAAGACACAGTGTGACAACCACAGACTGCTCACAAAGTCTTGCCACAAACGACACATTAAGTGTGATGACCACAGACTGCTCACAAAGTCTTACCACAAAAGATGCAGTAAGTGTGACGACCACAGACTGCTCACAAAGTCTTACCACAAATGACACATTAAGTGTGATGACCACAGACTGCTCACAAAGTCTTACCACAAAAGACACAGTGTGACGACCACAGACGGCTCACAAAGTCTTACCACAAAAGACACATTAATTGTGACGACAACAGACTGCTTACAAAGTCTTACCACAAACGACACATTAAGTGTGATGACCACAGAATGCTCACAAGGTCTTACCACAAAAGACACAGTGTGACGACCACAGACGGCTCACAAAGTCTTGCCACAAACGACACAGTAAGTGTGATAACCACAGACTGCTCACAAAGTCTTACCACAAAAGACACAGTGTGACAACCACAGACTGCTCACAAAGTCTTGCCACAAACGACACATTAAGTGTGATGACCACAGACTGCTCACAAAGTCTTGCCACAAACGACACATTAAGTGTGATGACCACAGACTGCTCACAAAGTCTTACCACAAAAGACACAGTGTGACAACCACAGACTGCTCACAAAGTCTTGCCACAAACGACACATTAAGTGTGACGATCACAGACTGCTCACAAAGTCTTACCACAAACGACACTGTAAGTGTGATGACCACAGACTGCTCACAAAGTCTTACCACAAAAGACACAGTGTGACGACCACAGACTGCTCAGAAAGTCTTACCACAAAAGACACAATAAGTCTGATGACCACAGACTGCTCATAGTCTTACCACAAACGACACATTAAGTGTGATGACCACAGACTGCTCACAAAGTCTTACCACAAAAGACACAGTGTGACGACCACAGACTGTTTACAAAGTCTTGCTACAAACGACACATAAAGTGTGACGACCACAGACTGCTCACAAAGTCTTACCACAAAGACACAATAAGTCTGTCGACCACAGACTGCTCACAAAGTCTTACCACAAACGACACATTAAGCGTGATTACCACAGACTGCTCACAAAGTCTTACCACAAACGACACATTAAGTGTGACGACCACAGACTGCTCACAAAGTCTTACCACAAACGACACATTAAGTGTGATGACCACAGACTGCTCACAAAGTCTTACCACAAAAGACACAGTAAGTGTGACGACCACAGACTGCTCACAAAGTCTTACCACAAACGACACATTAAGTGTAACGACCACAGACTACTCACAAAGTCTTACTACAAACGACACGTTTAAGTGTGATGACCACAGACTGCTCACAAAGTCTTACCACAAAAGACACAGTGTGACGACCACAGACGGCTCACAAAGTCTTACCACAAAAGACACATTAAGTGTGACGACCACAGACTGCTCACAAAGTCTTACCACTAAAGACACAGTAAGTGTGGTGACCACAGACTGCTCACAAAGTCTTACCACAAACGACACATTAAGTGTGATAACCACAGACTGCTCACAAAGTCTTACCACAAAAGACGCAGTAAGTGTGACGACCACAGACTGCTCACAAAGTCTTACCACAAACGACACATTAAGTGTGACGACCACAGACTGCTCACAAAGTCTTACCACAAACGACACAGTAAGTGTGATAACCACAGACTGCTCACAAAGTCTTACCACAAAAGACACAGTGTGACAACCACAGACTGCTCACAAAGTCTTGCCACAAACGACACATTAAGTGTGATGACCACAGACTGCTCACAAAGTCTTACCACAAAAGATGCAGTAAGTGTGACGACCACAGACTGCTCACAAAGTCTTACCACAAACGACACATTAAGTGTGATGACCACAGACTGCTCACAAAGTCTTACCACAAAAGACACAGTGTGACGACCACAGACTGCTCACAAAGTCTTACCACAAAAGACACATTAATTGTGACGACAACAGACTGCTTACAAAGTCTTACCACAAACGACACATTAAGTGTGATGACCACAGACTGCTCACAAAGTCTTACCACAAAAGACACAGTGTGACGACCACAGACTGCTCACAAAGTCTTACCACAAACGACACAGTAAGTGTGATGACCACAGACTGCTCACAAAGTCTTACCACAAAAGACACAGTGTGACAACCACAGACTGCTCACAATGTCTTGCCACAAACGACACATTAAGTGTGATGACCACAGACTGCTCACAAAGTCTTGCCACAAACGACACATTAAGTGTGATGACCACAGACTGCTCACAAAGTCTTACCACAAAAGATGCAGTAAGTGTGACGACCACAGACTGCTCACAAAGTCTTACCACAAACGACACATTAAGTGTGATGACCACAGACTGCTCACAAAGTCTTACCACAAAAGACACAGTGTGACGACCACAGACGGCTCACAAAGTCTTACCACAAAAGACACATTAATTGTGACGACAACAGACTGCTTACAAAGTCTTACCACAAACGACACATTAAGTGTGATGACCACAGACTGCTCACAAAGTCTTACCACAAACGACACATTAAGTGTAACAACCACAGACTGCACACAAACTCTTACCACAAAAGAAACAGTGTGATGACCACAGACTGCTCACAAAGTCTTGCCACAAACGACACATTAAGTGTGATGCCCACAGACTGCTCACAAACTCTTACCACAAACGACACATTAAGTGTGATGACCACAGACTGCTCACAAAATCTTACCACAAAAGACACAGTGTGACAACCACAGACTGCTCACAAAGTCTTGCCACAAACGACACATTAAGTGTGACGACCACAGACTGCTCACAAAGTCTTACCACAAACGACACAGTAAGTGTGATGACCACAGACTGCTCACAAAGTCTTACTACAAAGACACAGTGTGGCGACCACAGACTGCTCAGAAAGTCTTACCACAAAAGACACAATAAGTCTGATGACCACAGACTGCTCATAAAGTCTTACCACAAACGACACATTAAGTGTGATGACCACAGACTGCTCACAAAGTCTTACCACAAAAGACACAGTGTGACGACCACAGACTGTTTACAAAGTCTTGCTACAAACGACACATCAAGTGTGACGACCACAGACTGCTCACAAAGTCTTACCACAAAAGACACAATAAGTCTGTCGACCACAGACTGCTCACAAAGTCTTACCACAAACGACACATTAAGCGTGATGACCACAGACTGCTCACAAAGTCTTACCACATACGACACATTTAGTGTGACGACCACATACTGCCTACAAAGTCTTACCACAAATGACACATTAAGTGTGATGACCACAGACTGCTCACAAAGTCTTACCACAAAAGAGGCAGTAAGTGTGACGACCACAGACTGCTCACAAAGTCTTACCACAAACGACACATTAAGTGTAACGACCACAGACTACTCACAAAGTCTTACTACAAACGACACGTTTAAGTGTGATGACCACAGACTGCTCACAAAGTCTTACCACAAAAGACACAGTGTGACGACCACAGACGGCTCACAAAGTCTTACCACAAAAGACACATTAAGTGTGACGACCACAGACTGCTCACAAAGTCTTACCACTAAAGACACAGTAAGTGTGGTGACCACAGACTGCTCACAAAGTCTTACCACAAATGACACATTAAGTGTGACGACCACAGACTGCTCACAAAGTCCTTCCACTAAAGACACAGTAAGTGTGGCGACCACAGACTGCTCACAGTCTTACCACAAACGGCACATTAAGTGTGACAACCAAATACTGCTCACAAAGTCTTGCCACAAACGACACAGTAAGTGTGATAACCACAGACTGCTCACAAAGTCTTACCACAAAAGACACAGTGTGACAACCAAAGACTGCTCACAAAGTCTTGCCACAAACGACACATTAAGTGTGATGACCACAGACTGCTCACAAAGTCTTGCCACAAACGACACATTAAGTGTGATGACCACAGACTGCTCACAAAGTCTTACCACAAAAGACACAGTGTGACGACCACAGACGGCTCACAAAGTCTTACCACAAACGACACATTAAGTGTAACGACCACAGACTGCTCACAAACTCTTACCACAAAAGAAACAGTGTGACGACCACAGACTGCTCACAAAGTCTTGCCACAAACGACACATTAAGTGTGATGACCACAGACTGCTCACAAACTCTTACCACAAACGACACATTAAGTGTGATGACCACAGACTGCTCACAAAATCTTACCACAAAAGACACAGTGTGACAACCACAGACTGCTCACAAAGTCTTGCCACAAACGACACATTAAGTGTGACGACCACAGACTGCTCACAAAGTCTTACCACAAACGACACAGTAAGTGTGATGACCACAGACTGCTCACAAAGTCTTACCACAAAAGACACAGTGTGACGACCACAGACTGCTCAGAAAGTCTTACCACAAAAGACACAATAAGTCTGATGACCACAGACTGCTCATAAAGTCTTACCACAAACGACACATTAAGTGTGATGACCACAGACTGCCCACAAAGTCTTACCACAAAAGACACAGTGTGACGACCACAGACTGTTTACAAATCCTTCCACTAAAGACACAGTAAGTATGGCGACCACAGACTGCTCACAGTCTTACCACAAACGGCACATTAAGTGTGACAACCAAATACTGCTCACAAAGTCTTGCCACAAACGACACAGTAAGTGTGACAACCACAGACTGCTCACAAAGTCTTGCCACAAACGACACATTAAGTGTGATGACCACAGACTGCTCACAAAGTCTTACCACAAAAGATGCAGTAAGTGTGACGACCACAGACTGCTCACAAAGTCTTACCACAAACGACACATTAAGTGTGATGACCACAGACTGCTCACAAAGTCTTACCACAAAAGACACAATAAGTCTGATGACCACAGACTGCTCACAAAGTCTTACCACAAAAGACACATTAAGTGTGACGACCACAGACTGCTCACAAAGTCTTACCACAAACGACACATTAAGTGTGATGACCACAGACTGCTCACAAAGTCTTACCACAAAAGACACAGTGTGACGACCACAGACTGCTCACAAAGTCTTACCACAAACGACACATTAAGTGTAACGACCACAGACTGCTCACAAACTCTTACCACAAAAGAAACAGTGTGACGACCACAGACTGCTCACAAAGTCTTGCCACAAACGACACATTAAGTGTGATGACCACAGACTGCTCACAAAGTCTTACCACAAAAGACACATTAAGTGTGATGACCACAGACTGCTCACAAAGTCTTACCACAAACGACACATTAAGTGTGACGACCACAGACTGCTCACAAAGTCTTACCACAAACGACACATTAAGTGTAACGACCACAGACTGCTCACAAAGTCTTACCACAAACGACACATTAAGTGTGACGACCACAGACTGCTCACAAAGTCTTACCACAAACGACACATTAAGTGTGACGACCACAGACTGCTCACAAAGTCTTACCACAAACGACACAGTAAGTGTGATGACCACAGACTGCTCACAAAGTCTTACCACAAAAGACACAGTGTGACGACCACAGACTGCTCACAAAGTCTTACCACAAACGACACATTAAGTGTGATGACCACAGACTGCTCACAAAGTCTTACCACAAACGACACATTAAGTGTGACGACCACAGACTGCTCACAAAGTCTTACCACAAACGACACATTAAGTGTGATGACCACAGACTGCTCACAAAGTCTTGCCACAAACGACACATTAAGTGTGATGACCACAGACTGCTCACAAAGTCTTACCACAAAAGACACAGTAAGTGTGACGACCACATACTGCTCACAAAGTCTTACCACAAACGACACATTAAGTGTAACGACCACAGACTGCTCACAAAGTCTTACTACAAACGACACGTTTAAGTGTGATGACCACAGACTGCTCACAAAGTCTTACCACAAAAGACACAGTGTGACGACCACAGACTGCTCACAAAGTCTTGCCACAAACGACACATTAAGTGTGATGACCACAGACTGCTCACAAAGTCTTACCACAAACGACACAGTAAGTGTGATAACCACAGACTGCTCACAAAGTCTTACCACAAAAGACACAGTGTGACAACCACAGACTGCTCACAAAGTCTTGCCACAAATGACACATTAAGTGTGATGACCACAGACTGCTCACAAAGTCTTACCACAAAAGATGCAGTAAGTGTGACGACCACAGACTGCTCACAAAGTCTTACCACAAACGACACATTAAGTGTGATGACCACAGACTGCTCACAAAGTCTTACCAAAAAAGACACAGTGTGACGACCACAGACGGCTCACAAAGTCTTACCACAAAAGACACATTAATTGTGACGACAACAGACTGCTTACAAAGTCTTACCACAAACGACACATTAAGTGTGATGACCACAGACTGCTCACAAAGTCTTACCACAGAAAACACAGTGTGACGACCACAGACGGCTCACAAAGTCTTACCACAAACGACACATTAAGTGTAACGACCACAGACTGCTCACAAACTCTTACCACAAAAGAAACAGTGTGACGAACACAGACTGTTTACAAAGTCTTGCTACAAACGACACAAAGTGTGACGACCACAGACTGCTCACAAAGTCTTACCACAAAAGACACAATAAGTCTGTCGACCACAGACTGCTCACAAAGTCTTACCACAAACGACACATTAAGCTTGATGACCACAGACTGCTCACAAAGTCTTCCCACATACGACACATTTAGTGTGACGACCACAGACTGCTCACAAAGTCTTACCACAAATGACACATTAAGTGTGATGACCACAGACTGCTCACAAAGTCTTACCACAAAAGAGGCAGTAAGTGTGACGACCACAGACTGCTCACAAAGTCTTACCACAAACGACACATTAAGTGTAACGACCACAGACTGCTCACAAAGTCTTACAACAAACGACACGTTTAAGTGTGATGACCACAGACTGCTCACAAAGTCTTACCACAAAAGACACATTTAGTGTGACGACCACAGACTGCTCACAAAGTCTTACCACAAACGACACATTAAGTGTGACGACCACAGACTGCTCACAAAGTCTTACCACTAAAGACACAGTAAGTGTGGTGACCACAGACTGCTCACAAAGTCTTACCACAAATGACACATTAAGTGTGACGACCACAGACTGCTCACAAAGTCTTACCACAAAAGACACAGTAAGTGTGACGACCACAGACTGCTCACAAAGTCTTACCACAAACGACACATTAAGTGTGATGACCACAGACTGCTCACAAAGTCTTACCACAAACGACACAGTAAGTGTGATGACCACAGACTGCTCACAAAGTCTTACCACAAAAGACACATTAATTGTGACAACAACAGACTGCTTACAAAGTCTTACCACAAACGACACATTAAGTGTGATGACCACAGACTGCTCACAAAGTCTTACCACAAAAGACACAGTAAGTGTGACGACCACAGACTGCTCACAAAGTCTTACCACAAACGACACATTAAGTGTGATGACCACAGACTGCTCACAAAGTCTTACCACAAAAGACACAGTGTGACGACCACAGACTGCTCACAAAGTCTTACCACAAAAGACACAATAAGTCTGATGACCACAGACTGCTCACAAAGTCTTACCACAAACGACACATTAAGTGTGATGACCACAGACTGCTCACAAAGTCTTACCACAAACGACACATTAAGTGTGATGACCACAGACTGCTCACAAAATCTTACCACAAAAGACAGTGTGACGACCACAGACTGCTCACAAAGTCTTACCACAAATGACACATTAAGTGTGACGACCACAGACTGCTCACAAAGTCCTTCCACTAAAGACACAGTAAGTGTGGCGACCACAGACTGCTCACAAAGTCTTGCCACAAACGACACATTAAGTGTGACGACCACAGACTGCTCACAAAGTCTTACCACAAACGACACAGTAAGTGTGATGACCACAGACTGCTCACAAAGTCTTACCACAAAAGACACAGTGTGACGACCACAGACTGCTCACAAAGTCTTACCACAAAAGACACATTAAGTGTGACGACCACAGACTGCTCACAAAGTCTTACCACAAACGACACATTAAGTGTGACGACCACAGACTGCTCACAAAGTCTTACCACAAACGACACATTAAGTGTGACGACCACAGACTGCTCACAAAGTCTTACTACAAACGACACATAAAGTGTGACGACCACAGACGGATCACAAAGTCTTACCACAAACGACACATTTAGTGTGACGACCACATACTGCTTACAAAGTCTTACCACAAACGACACATTAAGTGTGACGACCACAGACTGCTCACAAAGTCCTACCACTAAAGACACAGTAAGTGTGGCGACCACAGACTGCTCACAGTCTTACCACAAACGGCACATTAAGTGTGACAACCACATACTGCTCACAAAGTCTTGCCACAAACGACACAGTAAGTGTGATGACAACAGACTGCTCACAAAGTCTTACCACAAAAGACACAGTGTGACGACCACAGACTGCTCACAAAGTCTTGCCACAAACGACACATTAAGTGTGATGACCACAGACTGCTCACAAAGTCTTACCACAAAAGACACAGTAAGTGTGACGACCACAGACTGCTCACAAAGTCTTACCACAAACGACACATTAAGTGTGAAGACCACAGACTGCTCACAAAGTCTTACCACAAACGACACATTAAGTGTGATGACCACAGACTGCTCACAAAGTCTTACCACAAAAGACACAGTGTGACGACCACAGACTGCTCACAAAGTCTTACCACAAACGACACATTAAGTGTGACGACCACAGACTGCTCACAAACTCTTACCACAAAAGAAACAGTGTGACGACCACAGACTGCTCACAAAGTCTTACCACAAACGACACATTAAGTGTGATGACCACAGACTGCTCACAAAGTCTTACCACATACGACACATTTAGTGTGACGACCACATACTGCCTACAAAGTCTTACCACAAATGACACATTAAGTGTGATGACCACAGACTGCTCACAAAGTCTTACCACAAAAGACACAGTAAGTGTGACGACCACAGACTGCTCACAAAGTCTTACCACAAACGACACATTAAGTGTGATGACCACAGACTGCTCACAAAGTCTTACCACAAACGACACATTAAGTGTGATGACCACAGACTGCTCACAAAGTCTTACCACAAAAGACACAGTGTGACGACCACAGACTGCTCACAAAGTCTTACCACAAAAGACACATTAAGTGTGACGACCACAGACTGCTCACAAAGTCTTACCACAAAAGACACAATAAGTGTGATGACCACAGACTGCTCACAAAGTCTTACCACAAACGACACATTAAGTGTGACGACCACATACTGCCTACAAAGTCTTACCACAAATGACACATTAAGTGTGTCGACAACAGACTGCTCACAAAGTCTTACCACAAACGATACATTAAGTGTGATGACCACAGACTGCTCACAAAGTCTTACCACAAACGACACATTAAGTGTGATGACCACAGACTGCTCACAAAGTCTTACCACAAAAGACACATTAAGTGTGACGACCACAGACTGCTCACAAAGTCCTACCACTAAAGACACAGTAAGTTTGGCGACCACAGACTGCTCACAGTCTTACCACAAACGGCACATTAAGTGTGACAACCACATACTGCTCACAAAGTCTTGCCACAAACGACACAGTAAGTGTGATAACCACAGACTGCTCACAAAGTCTTACCACAAAAGACACAGTAAGTGTGACGACCACAGACTGCTCACAAAGTCTTACCACAAACGACACATTAAGTGTGATGACCACAGACTGCTCACAAAGTCTTACCACAAAAGACACAGTGTGACGACCACAGACGGCTCACAAAGTCTTACCACAAAAGACACATTAATTGTGACGACAACAGACTGCTTACAAAGTCTTACCACAAACGACACATTAAGTGTGATGACCACAGACTGCTCACAAGGTCTTACCACAAAAGACACAGTGTGACGACCACAGACGGCTCACAAAGTCTTACCACAAACGACACATTAAGTGTAACGACCACAGACTGCTCACAAACTCTTACCACAAAAGAAACAGTGTGACGACCACAGACTGCTCACAAAGTCTTGCCACAAACGACACATTAAGTGTGATGACCACAGACTGCTCACAAACTCTTACCACAAACGACACATTAAGTGTGATGACCACAGACTGCTCACAAAATCTTACCACAAAAGACAGTGTGACGACCACAGACTGCTCACAAAGTCTTACCACAAATGACACATTAAGTGTGACGACCACAGACTGCTCACAAAGTCCTTCCACTAAAGACACAGTAAGTGTGGCGACCACAGACTGCTCACAGTCTTACCACAAACGGCACATTAAGTGTGACAACCAAATACTGCTCACAAAGTCTTGCCACAAACGACACAGTAAGTGTGATAACCACAGACTGCTCACAAAGTCTTACCACAAAAGACACAGTGTGACGACCACAGACTGTTTACAAAGTCTTGCTACAAACGACACATAAAGTGTGACGACCACAGACTGCTCACAAAGTCTTACCACAAAAGACACAATAAGTCTGTCGACCACAGACTGCTCACAAAGTCTTACCACAAACGACACATTAAGTGTGATGACCACAGACTGCTCACAAAGTCTTACCACATACGACACATTAAGCGTGATGACCACAGACTGCTCACAAAGTCTTACCACAAAAGAGGCAGTAAGTGTGACGACCACAGACTGCTCACAAAGTCTTACCACAAACGACACATTAAGTGTAACGACCACAGACTGCTCACAAAGTCTTACTACAAACGACACGTTTAAGTGTGATGACCACAGACTGCTCACAAAGTCTTACCACAAAAGACACAGTGTGACGACCACAGACTGCTCACAAAGTCTTGCCACAAACGACACATTAAGTGTGACGACCACAGACTGCTCACAAAGTCTTACCACAAACGACACAGTAAGTGTGATAACCACAGACTGCTCACAAAGTCTTACCACAAAAGACACAGTGTGACAACCACAGACTGCTCACAAAGTCTTGCCACAAACGACACATTAAGTGTGATGACCACAGACTGCTCACAAAGTCTTACCACAAAAGATGCAGTAAGTGTGACGACCACAGACTGCTCACAAAGTCTTACCACAAACGACACATTAAGTGTGATGACCACAGACTGCTCACAAAGTCTTACCACAAAAGACACAGTGTGACGACCACAGACGGCTCACAAAGTCTTACCACAAAAGACACATTAATTGTGACGACAACAGACTGCTTACAAAGTCTTACCACAAACGACACATTAAGTGTGATGACCACAGACTGCTCACAAAGTCTTACCACAGAAGACACAGTGTGACGACCACAGACGGCTCACAAAGTCTTACCACAAACGACACATTAAGTGTAACGACCACAGACTGCTCACAAACTCTTACCACAAAAGAAACAGTGTGACGAACACAGACTGTTTACAAAGTCTTGCTACAAACGACACAAAGTGTGACGACCACAGACTGCTCACAAAGTCTTACCACAAAAGACACAATAAGTCTGTCGACCACAGACTGCTCACAAAGTCTTACCACAAACGACACATTAAGCTTGATGACCACAGACTGCTCACAAAGTCTTCCCACATACGACACATTTAGTGTGACGACCACATACTGCCTACAAAGTCTTACCACAAATGACACATTAAGTGTGATGACCACAGACTGCTCACAAAGTCTTACCACAAAAGAGGCAGTAAGTGTGACGACCACAGACTGGTCACAAAATCTTACCACAAACGACACATTAAGTGTAACGACCACAGACTGCTCACAAAGTCTTACTACAAACGACACGTTTAAGTGTGATGACCACAGACTGCTCACAAAGTCTTACCACAAAAGACACAGTGTGACGACCACAGACGGCTCACACAGTCTTACCACAAAAGACACATTAAGTGTGACGACCACAGACTGCTCACAAAGTCTTACCACTAAAGACACAGTAAGTGTGGTGACCACAGACTGCTCACAAAGTCTTACCACAAATGACACATTAAGTGTGACGACCACAGACTGCTCACAAATCCTTCCACTAAAGACACAGTAAGTGTGGCGACCACAGACTGCTCACAGTCTTACCACAAACGGCACATTAAGTGTGACAACCAAATACTGCTCACAAAGTCTTGCCACAAACGACACAGTAAGTGTGATAACCACAGACTGCTCACAAAGTCTTACCACAAAAGACACAGTGTGACAACCACAGACTGCTCACAAAGTCTTGCCACAAACGACACATTAAGTGTGATGACCACAGACTGCTCACAAAGTCTTACCACAAAAGATGCAGTAAGTGTGACGACCACAGACTGCTCACAAAGTCTTACCACAAACGACACATTAAGTGTGATGACCACAGACTGCTCACAAAGTCTTACCACAAAAGACACAGTGTGACGACCACAGACGGCTCACAAAGTCTTACCACAAAAGACACATTAATTGTGACGACAACAGACTGCTTACAAAGTCTTACCACAAACGACACATTAAGTGTGATGACCACAGACTGCTCACAAAGTCTTACCACAAACGACACATTAAGTGTGATGACCACAGACTGCTCACAAAGTCTTACCACAAAAGACAGTGTGACGACCACAGACTGCTCACAAAGTCTTACCACAAATGACACATTAAGTGTGACGACCACAGACTGCTCACAAAGTCCTTCCACTAAAGACACAGTAAGTGTGGCGACCACAGACTGCTCACAGTCTTACCACAAACGGCACATTAAGTGTGACAACCAAATACTGCTCACAAAGTCTTGCCACAAACGACACAGTAAGTGTGATAACCACAGACTGCTCACAAAGTCTTACCACAAAAGACACAGTGTGACAACCACAGACTGCTCACAAAGTCTTACCACAAAAGATGCAGTAAGTGTGACGACCACAGACTGCTCACAAAGTCTTACCACAAACGACACATTAAGTGTAACGACCACAGACTGCTCACAAAGTCTTACTACAAACGACACGTTTAAGTGTGATGACCACAGACTGCTCACAAAGTCTTACCACAAAGGACACAGTGTGACGACCAGAGACGGCTCACAAAGTCTTACCACAAACGACACATTTAGTGTGACGACCACATACTGCTTACAAAGTCTTACCACAAACGACACATTAAGTGTGACGACCACAGACTGCTCACAAAGTCCTACCACTAAAGACACAGTAAGTGTGGCGACCACAGACTGCTCACAGTCTTACCACAAACGGCACATTAAGTGTGACAACCACATACTGCTCACAAAGTCTTGCCACAAACGACACAGTAAGTGTGATGACAGCAGACTGCTCACAAAGTCTTACCACAAAAGACACAATGTGACGACCACAGACTGCTCACAAAGTCTTGCCACAAACGACACATTAAGTGTGATGACCACAGACTGCTCACAACGTCTTGCCACAAAAGACACAGTAAGTGTGACAGCCACATACTGCTCACAAAGTCTTACCACAGACGACACATTAAGTGTAAAGACCACAGATTGCTCACAAAGTCTTACCACAAACGACACAGTAAGTGTGATAACCACAGACTGCTCACAAAGTCTTACCACAAAAGACACAGTGTGACGACCACAGACTGTTTACAAAGTCTTGCTACAAACGACACAAAGTGTGACGACCACAGACTGCTCACAAAGTCTTACCACAAAAGACACAATAAGTCTGTCGACCACAGACTGCTCACAAAGTCTTACCACAAACGACACATTAAGCGTGATGACCACAGACTGCTCACAAAGTCTTACCACATACGACACATTTAGTGTGACGACCACATACTGCCTACAAAGTCTTACCACAAATGACACATTAAGTGTGATGACCACAGACTGCTCACAAAGTCTTACCACAAAAGAGGCAGTAAGTGTGACGACCACAGACTGCTCACAAAGTCTTACCACAAACGACACATTAAGTGTAATGACCACAGACTGCTCACAAAGTCTTACTACAAACGACACGTTTAAGTGTGATGACCACAGACTGCTCACAAAGTCTTACCACAAAAGACACAGTGTGACGACCACAGACGGCTCACAAAGTCTTACCACAAAAGACACATTAAGTGTGACGACCACAGACTGCTCACAAAGTCTTACCACAAAAGACACAATATGTCTGTCGACCACAGACTGCTCACAAAGTCTTACCACAAATGACACATTAAGTGTGACGACCACATACTGCTTACAAAGTCTTACCACAAATGACACATTAAGTGTGACGACAACAGACTGCTCACAAAGTCTTACCACAAACGACACATTAAGTGTGATGACCACAGACTGTTCACAAAGTCTTACCACAAACGACACATTAAGTGTTATGACCACAGACTGCTCACAAAGTCTTACCACAAATGACACATTAAGTGTGACGACCACAGACTGCTCACAAAGTCCTACCACTAAAGACACAGTAAGTTTGGCGACCACAGACTGCTCACAGTCTTACCACAAACGGCACATTAAGTGTGACAACCACATACTGCTCACAAAGTCTTGCCACAAACGACACAGTAAGTGTGATAACCACAGACTGCTCACAAAGTCTTACCACAAAAGACACAGTGTGACAACCACAGACTGCTCACAAAGTCTTGCCACAAACGACACATTAAGTGTGATGACCACAGACTGCTCACAAAGTCTTACCACAAAAGACGCAGTAAGTGTGACGACCACAGACTGCTCACAAAGTCTTACCACAAACGACACATTAAGTGTAACGACCACAGACTGCTCACAAAGTCTTACTACAAACGACACGTTTAAGTGTGATGACCACAGACGGCTCACAAAGTCTTACCACAAAGGACACAGTGTGACGACCACAGACGGCTCACAAAGTCTTACCACAAAAGACACATTAAGTGTGACGACCACAGACTGCTCACAAAGTCTTACCACTAAAGACACAGTAAGTGTGGCGACCACAGACTGCTCACAGTCTTACCACAAACCGCACATTAAGTGTGACAACCACATACTGCTCACAAAGTCTTGCCACAAACGACACAGTAAGTGTGATAACCACAGACTGCTCACAAAGTCTTACCACAAAAGACACAGTGTGACAACCACAGACTGCTCACAAAGTCTTGCCACAAACGACACATTAAGTGTGATGACCACAGACTGCTCACAAAGTCTTACCACAAAAGGCGCAGTAAGTGTGACGACCACAGACTGCTCACAAAGTCTTACCACAAACGACACATTAAGTGTAATGACCACAGACTGCTCACAAAGTCTTACTACAAATGACACGTTTAAGTGTGATGACCACAGACTGCTCACAAAGTCTTACCACAAAGGACACAGTGTGACGACCACAGACGGCTCACAAAGTCTTACCACAAAAGACACATTAAGTGTGACGACCACAGACTCCTCACAAAGTCTTACCACTAAAGACACAGTAAGTGTGGTAACCACAGACTGCTCACAAAGTCTTACCACAAAAGACACAGTGTGACGACCACAGACTGCTCACAAAGTCTTACCACAAAAGACACATTAAGTGTGACGACCACAGACTGCTCACAAAGTCTTACCACTAAAGACACAGTAAGTGTGGTGACCACAGACTGCTCACAAAGTCTTACCACAAAAGACACAGTGTGACGACCACAGACTGCTCACAAAGTCTTACCACAAAAGACACAGTAAGTGTGACGACCACAGACTGCTCACAAAGTCTTGCCACAAACGACACATTAAGTGTGATGACCACAGACTGCTCACAAAGTCTTACCGCAAACGACACCGTAAGTGTGATGACCACAGACTGCTCACAAAGTCTTACCACAAAAGACACAGTGTGACGACCACAGACTGCTCAGAAAGTCTTACCACAAAAGACACAATAAGTCTGATGACCACAGACTGCTCATAAAGTCTTACCACAAACGACACATTAAGTGTGATGACCACAGACTGCTCACAAAGTCTTACCACAAAAGACACAGTGTGACGACAACAAACTGTTCACAAAGTCTTGCTACAAACGACACAAAGTGTGACGACCACAGACTGCTCACAAAGTCTTACCACAAAAGACACAATAAGTTTGTCGACCACAGAATGCTCACAAAGTCTTACCACAAACGACACATTAAGCGTGATGACCACAGACTGCTCACAAAGTCTTACCACAAACGCCACATTTAGTGTGACGACCACATACTGCTTACAAAGTCTTACCACAAACGACACATTAAGTGTGACGACAACAGACTGCTCACAAAGTCTTACCACAAACAACACATTAAGTGTGACGACAACAGACTGCTCACAAAGTCTTACCACAAAAGAGACAGTGTGACGACCACAGACTGCTAACAAAGTCATACCACAAAAGACACAATGTGACAACCACAGACTGCTCACAAAGTCTTGCCACAAACGACACATTAAGTGTGATGACCACAGACTGCTCACAAAGTCTTACCACAAACGACACATTAAGTGTGATGACCACAGACTGCTCACAAAATCTTACCACAAAAGACACAGTGTGACGACCACAGACTGCTCACAAAGTCTTACCACAAATGACACATTAAGTGTGACGACCACAGACTGCTCACAAAGTCCTACCACTAAAGACACAGTAAGTGTGGCGACCACAGACTGCTCACAGTCTTACCACAAACGGCACATTAAGTGTGACAACCACATACTGCTCACAAAGTCTTACCACAAACGACACAGTAAGTGTGATGACCACAGACTGCTCACAAAGTCTTACCACAAAAGACACAGTGTGACAACCACAGACTGCTCACAAAGTCTTGCCACAAACGACACATTAAGTGTGATGACCACAGACTGCTCACAAAGTCTGACCACAAAAGACACAGTAAGTATGACAACCACATACTGCTCACAAAGTCTTACCACAAAAGACACATTAATTGGGACGACAACAGACTGCTTACAAAGTCTTACCACAAACGACACATTAATTGTGACGACCACATACTGCTCACAAAGTCTTACCACAAACGACACATTAAGTGTGACGACAACAGACTGCTCACAAAGTCTTACCACAAACGACACATTAAGTGTGATGACCACAGACTGTTCACAAAGTCTTACCACAAAAGACATAGTGTGACAACCACAGACTGCTCACAAAGTCTTGCCACAAACGACGCATTAAATGTGACGACCACAGACTGCTCACAGTCTTACCACAAACGACACATTAAGTGTGACGACCACAGGCTAACTAAGATGACACCATGTTGGTTATGTAAAGATCAATTCATGTAGACTGTCGTACAAAGTAGCACATAACCACCTTTTTAGAGTCTTCCAAAAAAACAAACCTAATCCTAATCTAATGTCCATTACGTCGTGTTAGTTTGTGGAATTTTCTTATTTAGTTTTCATGAAATCGTCAGACAAACTGTAAAATTTAATTAGTTTTGGTCCAACCGAACTGAAGAAAGACTAAAGTGACGAACTAGTTTGTGTTGCAGCTTGCACACCACATTTTAAACAGGGTCCACGGGTAAGTAGAACCCTGATCGACAAATAAGGTAAAGTGTAACAATGATTTTAGCAAAAGTAGGCACCTATGTTAACCCAACTGCGCTTATTAAAGTATTCACACCCTACAGATTTGAACATCAAATAACCTTATATGGTATGAGCTAAATGAATTTATACGACAGCTTTAGCATACATGTGACACTGTTTTTGCTTTGTCATTTCTCTCCACACAGAGCAGCCAATATGCTACTTCGAATTCATCACAAATCCACATTCCTTTGGACAGACGATAGAAAATATATTTTACACATCGTTTTTGATACGGGTAAGTTATATTGTGACACTTTCAGAAAAATGTCTTGTTTAAATTTTGGTATGGTGATTCAGCATAAAATAATTTTTTGAGCGTCTGTTTTAAACAAGTTTGTATAAAATATAGTGCAAATTGGGTTTACTTACAGGTCGCGATGGCTCGGTGGTTAGAACATTGGGGCGCGATGGCTCGGTGGTTAAAAATTTCATTCTTCCAATCTGCGGGTGTGTTCAATAAAACAACATTCTATGAGCCACTTAAAGTTTTTTTTAAACCCTCTACTTGCATTAAAAGATATAATCTATAATGAATAAAGATACATTTAATTTATTTAGATAATTTTGTGTTTTTTTATTTAAATATAGTTGTATTATTACTTATGTGTATATAACTAGAGTAATCCTTACAATTAACTTGCAGGACGGCTACGCTAGAATATTTCTGGACTCTGATAGACTCCCTGTCATCGGTGAGTCATGACGTGTATTGTGCACTTGCTGGGTCACATCGTTAGTTTCATGCAACTAAATGTAAACAGACCCATTGTTGGTTCAGTCATTCTATTCCAGTCTCATGTCAACTAGGCCCTAACTCAGTCATACCACACATTTCTTTAGGGGCTGTTCACAGGGTACAAAGTATAAAGGGGGTCAGGGGTTAAAGTTAGCCTACTACATTTGAAAATGTTGGTTGCATGCAAGATATGACCATCATTGCATCATGCAAGATATGACCATCATTGCATCATGCAAGATATGACCATCATTGCACCATGCAAGATATGACCATCATTGCATCATGCAAGATATGACCATCATTGCATCATGCAGCGCCACACAGTGATCTGTTGTGGAACTACTGTTGTTTTAAATTGTGTAACATAGTCCGACATCTTGGAAATTTACAACTTTGTAGAAGACAATTATCAATATGACATCATAAAGTTGTTAGAAAAACACGTAGTTTTAACATTATTACCAGAGATAAATGTTTTTTAAACATATTATGATGGTTATTGTTGTAGGTCCTATACATGCACTGTGTCATAACATTGTTACATCAATGTTTTTCAATCTGGAAAATTTTCAACATTTTAAAATAGTAATTTGGGGAGGTGGAGGGGTTCTGAGAATTAGGGGAGGTGGAGGGGTTCTGAGAATTAGGGGAGGCAGAGGGGTTCTGAGAATTAGTACGCTTTGTATGAAGAAATAAATGTTTACAATTATAAATGGCCCCTTAATGCCTGTAACTTGATTCACACATGAAATGTATAGATTAAATGTTTACAATTATAAATGGCCCCTTAATGTATGTAACTTGATTCACACATGAAATGTATTGATTCTGCTTCTATAAATTGCCTTCTCACAGCCAGCAGAATCATTAATTATTTGTAAGTTCTGCCAATTAGCTGGAATCATGTTTTCCCATGAGCACCCGCACCGGCCGACTATATAACCCACTTCGCGCCTCACCCACGAGGCCCTGAACCTTGCAGCCACAGGCGTAGCACGCCCTGTTTCACGTTTCTCACTCACACATCCTGTGGGTGCGACATAGAATTTGTTGTTGTTGTGATTTTAGCATTCTCACTCATAGATCTTGTACAAAGGGAGACATTTTCATCTGTATTTAATTGTACATTTTTATTGAACATGTGATGTTCTTGCATTAAATGATCTACGAGTTCACCCAAACCATGTCTTATTTTGTACTTATAATTATATGCTCTCCTGTCGTCATGAAGTATATGTACCTATGTGAATGTTATATACTATAAATTTATACATGTGTGTATGTAAGAGTGTGCTGATAACTTCCTCTCTCCCTGTATGTATCTCTACATTAACCTTTTTTATGCATATCAGCCGATAGTTTATAACATATCAGCCGATAGTGTATAATAACATATCAGCCGATAGTGTATAATAGTACTATTCCCTATGTATATAGCAACACATGTAAAATGTCAGCATAATCAGG
The DNA here is from genome assembly GCA_033239005.1 of Lamellibrachia satsuma. Lineage (NCBI taxonomy): Eukaryota > Metazoa > Annelida > Polychaeta > Sabellida > Siboglinidae > Lamellibrachia > Lamellibrachia satsuma. The sequence goes on along the minus strand of BSQZ01000073.1, from coordinate 2,592,785 downwards.
AATGTGCAGTGTACTTAAATTTTGCATGTTTCCATAGAAAATTTGCAATGAAAGGTTTGTCTCCCATACAGAACCGATCATAAAAGGCAGGAACGAAGGGGACACCAGCGATGTCTGTCACCAAGTCGTCATGTCACTGACAAAGCAGAACTGGCTTGTGAGTTTATCCGTCATTTCTCCTAAATGTTTGTAAGCCCATCTGCTTTTATTCTTCTGATTCCTTTTTCAACTTCTCTCAGTAATTAGATTTGTTGTGTGAAAGCAGGCTTTGATTTTCCCAGGAGTCCAAGACTCCTTGTTTCACCCTCCTGTCTCCTTGTATAGCCTTTGCCAGGAGTCCGAGATGCCTTGTTTCACCCTCAGAACTCCTTATACAGCCCTTGGCTGGGCTCCCGCTAACTGATCTCCTTTCGCCAATGGCAAAATGAATCAGTATTTGGCGAATGGAAAATTGGACAGTTTCGCCAATTTGGCGAAAACGTATATGGATAACAATATTGGGAGTTCACTGGATGAATTGACAAGAGAAACAATATTTAGCACATTATGTTGAGTTATGACAAATTTATCTTCATAATATGGGTGCAGCCACATTGAACATTTATGGAGGCTAGCTGATATTTGTAACATGGATAGCTACTGGATGATTCATATTTAATGACGTCAGTATCTTGTCATCATTGGGGAATCAACGTCATTCATTGGTTTATTCACGTGGAAAGAGGACACCATTTGCTATATTTAATGTGGACGAAGGCGCGATGATCGTAACCAGTTCAAAAAATGTTAAGGATATTACATCAATTTACTTCATACTGTTGATACCAAGGAGATGGGCAATCCGATTGACAATACAATGTGTCAAGACATTCTGATTAATGTTATATTTGACTGTGAAAATTAACTTTGAAAGCTTCGATTTGGAGTGATTCGAGAACGGCACCAATTTTCGCCAAGTGGCAGCGCAGTGCACACGGAACACATTTTAGTGTTATTGTTCTAGCCATCTATGTCAAGGGGAGCAAATCATTCTTTATGGAATAAAATTTACATTGCAAAACGTGTTTTTGGAATATTCAGTACTTTGCAACTTGAAATATTCATGACATAAGCGTGCTTTACAGCTGCTGCACCTCAGGCAATTTATAATCATTTCGACTCGGCCCCAGTGAAAATTGCAACAACAAAAACACTTCACTTATACTTGCCCTATGCAATGCTCTATACTTGCCCTATGCAATGCTCTATACTTGCCCTGTACTTGCCCTATGCAATGCTCTATACTTGCCCTATACTTGCCCTATGCTATGCCCTATACTTGCCCTGTACTTGCCCTATGCAATGCTCTATACTTGCCCTATGCTATGCCCTATACTTGCCCTATACTTGCCCTATGCTATGCTCTATACTTGCCCTATGCTATTCCCTATACTTGCCCTGTGCTATGCCCTAATTCTGGGACCATTTTCAGGTTCATTGTTACTAGCTGGTAAATAACTAGACACAATCTCATGCAGTTTAAATTAATTATGTGCTATATCATCTCATATATTATTGGCTATTGCTACAGGTCCGGACATGGACGTAAAACTGCTATTAGTCCAGCACTTGGTGTGCGCATGCGCAACGAGAACCTGCCGGTAAAAAATAACAGCAGCTAAAGTTCCGTCAATGCCAGACAACATATGAATCAGTTGTGTTAATATAGGTCTGACACTAAAACATTGCAGCACTAACTGCCACAGATATCACGTAATTCTAAAATAGGCCTGTGTCTTCGAAAGGTCAATGAATATTTTATTGCCATATTACAATATCATTGTTGTCTAATTGAACAATTATATGTACGTTCAAGCTCAGTTATGTATGAAACTGTACTCATTGTCAATCATCGAAGTATGAAGATATAACTGTCTGCCTAAAGATGTCTCTAATACTTTTGAGATCATTGGAAGAAGAGAAGAGACCTAGCTATACTTTTCAAATAATGATATATCATTACTTTGTCAATTTTGAGTGTATCAAATAATATTCCGGTGTTTAGCACCGGCTTGACTAATTATTTGTTGACCGTCTGCATGCGCACATAATATGCTGCAAGAATACGCGCACGCGCATACTGCACATACAAAGCGGAAGGAGTACCGGACTAATAGCTGTGCACGTGTGCTTACAGGTCAAGAGCACTAGCCACTTCAATTATGATATATCATGTAATTGTTGAATATGTTTATCCTGTTTTTGTCTGGTACAGATACAGTCAAATCTGTTTAAAATAATGTAGTACTTTACCCATGATTATCTTAGTATAAGATTGTGTAGATACAACTACACTGTACCAGTATTTTGAATGAGGTTCATTTCTTTGGCTTGTGTGTGTCTGGCATCATCTTGCAACTTTTGACACAGTATAAAATGTATGTTACCAAAATGTAAAATGGATATCATTATGGCAAAATTGGATTAAATTATATTACGGAAAAAAAATGATAAACCATATATAATTTGGCTAAAGAATTTTTTTACTTTTAGCCAGATTGACTAATCCAAATGGAAAATGGCTAAAGAAATACGGACTCCTTGTACAGCACTTGGTAGGAGTCCGAGACTCCTTGTTTCACCCTGCGGTCTCCTTGAATAGCCCTTGGTAGGAGTCCGAGACTCCTTGTTTCACCCTGCGGACTCCTTGTATAGCACTTGGTAGGAGTCTGAGACTCCTTGTTTCACCCTGCGGACTCCTTGGACAGCACTTGGTAGGAGTCTGAGACTCCTTGTTTCACCCTGCGGACTCCTTGGACAGCACTTGGTAGGAGTCTGAGACTCCTTGTTTCACCCTGTGGACTCCTTGTATAGCACTTGGTAGGAGTCCGAGACTCCTTGTTTCACCCTGCGGACTCCTTGTACAGCACTTGGTAGGAGTCCTAGACTCCTTGTTTCACCCTGCGGACTCCTTGGACAGCACTTGGTAGGAGTCCGAGACTCCTTGTTTCACCCTGCGGACTCCTTGTACAGCACTTGGTAGGAGTCCTAGACTCCTTGTTTCACCCTGTGGACTCCTTGTATAGCACTTGGTAGGAGTCCGAGACTCCTTGTTTCACCGTCGACTCCTTGTATAGCACTTGGTAGGAGTCTGAGACTCCTTGTTTCACCCTGCGGACTCCTTGGACAGCACTTGGTAGGAGTCCGAGACTCCTTGTTTCACTCTTACTTACTTACTTACTTACTTACTTAGTCCTCTTCACTCAAGGTAGAGCATAGGGCAGAAACGACTCTTTTCCAACGCACTCTGCTATTTGCTGCTTTTTTCATCTCTTTCCAGGTGGTTCCATGTTTCTTTATTTCCTCGGCTATTGATCTCCTCCAAGTAGTTTTGGGTCTGCCTCTTTTTCTTTGTGGATTCCAGTCTAAGGCCTGTCTCGTGACATTGTTGGTTTGTTTTCAGAGGGTTTGTCCTATCCATGTCCATTTTTTTCTTGCAATCTCTTTCCTGATGCTGCGTTGGTCTGTCCTCCTCCAGATTTCTTTGTTTGTGGGTTTATCTAGCCATTTGGTTTTCAGGATGTATCATTTGTTAAGGAATGTTTGTAGCATTCGGGTTGTTGTCTTGATCGCTCCATGTCTCAGAGCCATGTAGCAACACACTTTTTACATTGGTGTTGAAGATTCTGGTCTTGTTTTGTGTTAAGAAAGATGATGTGTTCCACACTGTCTTTAAAATGCTGAATGCCTGCCTGGCCTTTCCAATCCTCTTTTTGACATCTCCATCTGTTTCTCCTTTGTCTGCCACTACACTTCCCAGATATGTGAATGTGTTGTCCTCCTCTATATCTTTTCCGTTCAGCTGTACTTTAGCTTGTTGTGTACTGTTCACCTTTAGTGGTTTTGTTTTCTGTATGTTTATTTTCAAGCCTGTCTTTTCAGCTTCCTGCATCAATTTGCTGAACTGCTTTTGCATTGGTTTGTGTGTATGTGATAGTAGGCAGATGTCGTTTGCAAAATCTAGATCATCCAACTGTTTAGTGAATGTCCACTGGATGCCATTTTGGCCCTGTTTAACAGTCTCTCTCATTATCCAGTGTGTCACTATGATAAAAATTAATGGTGATAGGATGCACCCCTGTCTTACACCAGTCTTTACTTCAAATATCTCAGACAGTTTCCTATGATGGATAACTTGGCTTATAACTTGGATTAGTGTCACAAACTTTGCATCAGCATCCAGGCAATGTCTCTGTCTACACTATCAAAAACTTTCTCGAAGTCTATGAAATTAATATGTAGGGGTGACTGCCACTCGATTGATTGTTCTATGATTATTCTCAGTGTAGCAGTATGATTAGTGCATGATTTGTTTTTCCGAAAACCAGCTTGTTCCTTGCGTAGCTTTTCATCCAGTGCTCCCTGTCCTCTGTCCAATAGTAGCATGTGAAGACTTTACTTGGTACGGATAGGAGTGTGGTTCCTTTCCAGCTCTTGGCACAAATTCCCAAGTCACCTTTCTTTGGCAATTTTACAAGGTATTAATTTTTCCATTCTGTTGGGAGTTTCTTGTTCCCAGATCTTCAAGAATAGATGGTGCAACATCTGTTCTTGTTATCTGATTTCAGAGCCTCTAGTGGTATGCTGTCTGGTCCTGGCATCTTTCCGTCTTTTAACATCTTCAGTGCTTTACTTATTTCAGCCTTCGAAGGTGGATTTTTGTGTTAACACTTAATAACATTTCTGCTATTGGTATGTCTGGTCTTTCTGCTGGTGGGTCTCTGTTGAGTGAGGATTTCTTTGAAGTGTTCTTCCCATCTTGATCTTTGCTCTGCCTCCTTGTTGATGGTTCTTCCTTCCTTGTCTTTCACCGGTTTTGAAGGATTTCTTCTTTTCCCCCCTAGTGTTCTTGTTATATCATAGAGTTCCTTCATGTCTCTTCTGTGCGCTGCCATTTCAGCTTGTGTTGCTGGGTCGTTGATGTAGTTTTGTTTGTCTTTTCTTGGGCTCTTCTTGACTGCTTTGTTTAGTTGCCAGTATTTTGTTTGGTGTTCTTGTTTCTCTTCTACTGTCTTGCATCGATTGATGATTTGTTTTCTTTCTTTGATCAGCGCCCATGTTGGTGTTGATAGCCACACCTTGTGTTTTTTCTCTTGCCTAGGACTTCTTTGCACGCTTCTTTCCAGGTTTCTTGTACTGTGCCCATACAATGTCTATAGAGTCCTCTGTCATATCCTCCAGGGCTTTAAACCTGTTTCTCCCAGCACAGTTGAACTCAAATTTTATTTCTCTTTACATTAGCTTTTGAACGTTGTACTGTTGTTGTGGTCTATTTGCTTCTGTCTGTGTATTTCTTCAGCTTTATACTCACAGTTCCCAGTAGGAGGTGGTCTGATGTCACATTGTACTGTTGTTGTGGTCTATTTGTTGAGTCTGTGTATTTATTCTCACAGTTCCCAGTAGGAGGTGGTGGTCTGATGCCACATCTGTTTCTCTCTTTACTCGTGTGTCCAGAAGACTTCTTCTCCATTTCCTACTTATGGTTATGTGGTCGATTTGGTTCTCTGTTTTCCCATCTGGTGAGACCCATGTGGCTTTGTGCATCGTTTTGTGTGTGAAGACACTGTCACCAATAACTAAGTCATTAAATGTACAAAAGTCTGCAAACAGTTCTCAATTTCCATTCATGGTTCCAAGTCCATGTTTTCCTATTATTTCTTCCCTGCCTATGTTGTCTGAACCCACTTTTGCATTTGTGTCTCCCATTAGGATTGTTATGTCTCTCCTTGGTGTTTCATCTGGCACATTTTGTAGTCTATTGTAGAATTCTTCTTTTGCTTCTTCGTTGTCACCATTTGTTGGGGCATAGCACTGGATCACACTAACATAGTACTGGATCACGCTAACAGCACTGGATCACACTAACATAGCACTGGATCACACTAACATAGCACTGGATCACACTAACATAGCACTGGATCACGCTAACATAGCACTGGATCACGCTAACATAGCACTGGATCATGCTAACATAGCACTGGATCACACTAACATAGCACTGGATCACGCTAACATAGCACTGGATCACGCTAACATAGCACTGGATCACGCTAACATAGCACTGGATCACGCTAACATAGCACTGGATCACACTAACATAGCACTGGATCACACTAACAGCACTGGATCACGCTAACATAGCACTGGATCACGCTAACATAGCACTGGATCACGCTAACATAGCACTGGATCACACTAACATAGCACTGGATCACGCTAACAGCACTGGATCACACTAACATAGCACTGGATCACGCTAACATAGCACTGGATCACACTAACATAGCACTGGATCACGCTAACATAGCACTGGATCACGCTAACATAGCACTGGATCATGCTAACATAGCACTGGATCACACTAACATAGCACTGGATCACACTAACATAGCACTGGATCACGCTAACATAGAACTGGATCACGCTAACATAGCACTGGATCACGCTAACATAGCACTGGATCACGCTAACATAGCACTGGATCACACTAACATAGCACTGGATCACACTAACAGCACTGGATCACGCTAACATAGCACTGGATCACGCTAACATAGCACTGGATCACACTAACATAGCACTGGATCACGCTAACATAGCACTGGATCACGCTAACATAGCACTGGATCACACTAACATTCCTTCCAATTGACTTGAATCTTGCTGTAAGACACAGGGTTCCACTCCATAGCACTTTGTGTTGCCATTATTGCCACTCCTTGTGTTGCCATTATTGCCACTCCTTGTGTGTGTGCGTGGTCTTCATCTTCATGTCCTGAGTATCTTATGTGTTCTCCTGTAACAAACTTAGTTTGCCCAGCTCCATTCCATCTTGTCTCGCAGAGACCTAGCACCTGGATGTTGTATTTCTTCATTTCATGTGCCATTTGAGCCGCCTTCCTAGTCTGATACATGGTCCGGACATTCAAGGTGCCTTGTTGCATCCCAAGGATCCACTCCGAGAAGGTACAGTCGGACTTGCTCAGGAAAGGTTGTGTGTCACATCACTGAGCCATTTGGTCCCCTGTTTCAGTCTGAGACTCCTTGTTTCACCCTGCGGACTCCTTATACAGTCCTTGCCAGGAGTCTGAGACTCCCAAGTATGAGCAGCGTGGAGGACTCTCAACTATCAGTGGAGTGGAGAACTTCCAACTATCAGCGGAGTGGAGGACTTCCAACTATCAGTGGAGTGGAGGACTTCCAACTATCAGTGGAGTGGAGGACTTCCAACTATCAGTGGAGTGGAGGACTTCCAACTATCAGTGGAGTGGAGGACTCCCAACTGTCAGCGGAGTGGAGGACTCCCAACTATCAGTGGAGTGGAGGACTTCCAACTATCAGTGGAGTGGAGGACTTCCAACTATCAATGGAGTGGAGGACTCCCAACTATCAGCGGAGTGGAGGACTTCCAACTATCAGTGGAGTGGAGGACTTCCAACTATCAGTGGAGTGGAGGACTTCCAACTATCAGCGGAGTGGAGGACTTCCAACTATCAGTGGAGTGGAGGACTTCCAACTATCAATGGAGTGGAGGACTCCCAACTATCAGCGGAATGGAGGACTTCCAACTATCAGTGGAGTGGAGGACTTCCAACTGTCAGCGGAGTGGAGGACTTCCAACTATCAATGGAGTGGAGGACTTCCAACTATCAGCGGAGTGGAGAACTTCCAACTATCAGCGGAGTAGAGGACTTCCAACTATCAGCGGAGTGGAGGACTTCCAACTATCAGTGGAGTGGAGGACTTCCAACTATCAATGGAGTGGAGGACTTCCAACTATCAGCGGAGTGGAGGACTTCAAACTATCAGTGGAGTGGAGGACTTCCAACTATCAGTGGAGTGGAGGACTTCCAACTATCAGCGGAGTGGAGGACTCCCAACTATCAGCGGAGTGGAGGACTTCCAACTGTCAGCAGAGTGGAGGACTCCCAACTATCAGCAGAGTGGAGGACTCCCAAGTATAAGCAGAGTGGAGGACTCCCAAGTATAAGTAGAGTGGAGGACTCCCAAGTATAAGTAGTGTGGAGGACTCCCAAGTATCAGCGGAGTGGAGGATTCACATCAATTTCCCATAAAAATCAGTACCTGGAAAATAAAATTCACATTTATTTAAGTTCCAATAGTTAAAATATCCATGGATGCGCAGGGTCTTCACATAACAGTTTGTGTATTCACTGTTAAAGACAGACCAATGTTGTATCTCTATGGCAGTGCAGTCAAGTCGGTAAGATGAGAGATAGTACCATTGTTTGTAAATTTTACTTGAGTAGAAGCTAAGGTTTTAGTGTTGTTACAGAGGTTTGGAACCAAAACCTCTGGTCCCTATTGGTACTGTGAGTCTTGGTTCTACACCCTCCCACACCTGGAATTGTAACAGCGCTAGTTAGCAGTGATCAGTCACACATTGTGTCTACTCCCAATCTCATGTACTGGAATCATGGCAGACCCGTACCATGAATAAATGGTCCTTGAGAACCGTGGCAGACCCGTACCATGAATAAATGGTCCTTGAGAACCGTGGCAGACCCGTACCATGATTAAATGGTCCTTGAGAACCGTGACAGACCCGTACCATGAATAAATGGTCCTTGAGAACCGTGGCAGACCCATACCATGAATAAATGGTCCTTGAGAACCGTGGCAGACCCGTACCATGAATAAATGGTCCTTGAGAACCGTGGCAGACCCGTACCATGTATAAATGGTCCTTGAGAACCGCGGCAGACCCGTACCATGAATAAATGGTCCTTGAGAACCGTGGCAGACCCGTACCATGAATAAATGATCCTTGAGAACCGTGGCAGACACGTGGCATTAATAAATTGTCCTTGAGAACTGTGGCAGACCCGTACCGTGAATAAATGGTCCTTGAGCGCCGTAGATACCCATCAAAACTGGAACCGTAACAGCACAAACATTGATATAATATTTTCTAAGCATTGCCAAGATAGATTCTGATGTAAATGCTAGCATTGTGACGTGGTATTACAGGATACCATTAAGTACTACAATATAGGTTCTGATGTAAATGCTAGCATTGTGACGTGGTATTACAGGATACCATTAAGTACTACAATATAGGTTCTGATGTAAATGCTAGCATTGTGACATGGTATTACAGGATACCATTAAGTACTACAACATAGGTTCTGAAGTAAATGCTAGCATTGTGACGTGGTGTTGCAGGATACCATTAAGTACTACAACATAGGTTATGAAGTAAATGCTAGCGTTGTGACGTGGTGTTGCAGGAAACCATTAAGTACTACAACATAGGTTCTGAAGTAAATGCTAGCATTGTGACGTGGTATTACAGGATACCATTAAGTACTACAACATAGGTTCTGAAGTAAATGCTAGCATTGTGACGTGGTGTTGCAGGATACCATTAAGTACTACAACATAGGTTCTGAAGTAAATGCTAGCATTGTGATGTGGTATTACAGGATACCATTAAGTACTACAACATAGGTTCTGAAGTAAATGCTACCATTGTGACGTGGTATTACAGGATACCATTAAGTACTACAACATAGGTTCTGAAGTAAATGCTAGCATTGTGACGTGGTGTTGCAGGATACCATTAAGTACTACAAGATAGGTTCTGAAGTAAATGCTAGCATTGTGACATGGTGTTGCAGGATACCATTAAGTACTACAAGATAGGTTCTGAAGTAAATGCTAGCATTGTGGCGTGGTGTTGCAGGATAGTATCATTAAGTACTACAAGATAGGTTCTGAAGTAAATGCTAGCGTTGTGGCATGGTATTGCAGGATACCATTAAGTACTACAAGATAGGTTCTGAAGTAAATGCTAGCGTTGTGGCATGGTATTGCAGGATACCATTAAGTACTACAAGATAGGTTCTGAAGTAAATGCTAGCATTGTGACATGGTGTTGCAGGATACCATTAAGTACTACAAGATAGGTTTAACAAGATTTAACAAGATTTGCCATCCAAGCCAAAGGCCCAGATGGCAAGTGGACAAGGAAGCCATTGGCTTATCGAGAGTCCAACAATGTTCACCTACTTATAACCCGCCCTCCTGAGATATGTGTCAACCTTGTTTTTAAACATATTCACGCTGCTAGCAGTTACACAATCTGTAGACAATGTGTTCCATTCATTTATTGTCCTCTGTGAGAACGAGTGCTTCCTGATGTCCAATCTACATTGATCCTTTACTAATTTTACCTCATGTCCTCTAGTTCTGCTATCCTTCTTGAGTGAGAAAAACATATTTCTATCAATATTTTCATACCCATTCAATATCTTAAAAACTTCAATCTGATCTCCTCTTAACCTCCTTGTCTTTAGAGTTGTTAAACCACATTCTTTCAGGCGTTCTTCATAACTAAGGTCTCTAAGTTCTGGAATCATTTTAGTTGCTCGCCTTTGTATGCGTTCAAGCGTATCTATATCCTTCTTACGATATGGTCTCCTTGCTTGTATACAGTATTCTAAATGAGGTCTAACTATTGCTTTATAAAGAGGTATAATTAACTTTTTTCCCTTGTATGTTATGTTTCTTCTAATCAATCCAAGAATTTGATTACCCTTTGAAGCTGCAATACCACACTGCTCTGAAACTTTCATATCAGCGCTTATTGTAAGTCCTAAGTCCTTTTCTTTTACAGTAGTACCCAGAACAGTATCTCCCATTTTATAGTTTACATTCAAGTTCCCATGTCCTGTATGTAGGCATTTACATTTCCCAAAATTGAACAGCATCTGCCATTTCTCAGACCATTTCACTAATCTGTCTGGATCGTTTTGTAAATGTTGTTTATCACCATCAGTATTAACCTTTCTAAAAAGTTTTGTGTCATCCGCAAATTTCAGTACGTTACTTGTTATACTGTCGTCCAAGTCAGTGATATGAATTAAGAATAATATAGGTCCTAATACTGATCCTTGAGGTACCCCACTGAAAACCGATTTCCAATTTGAAACTTCTCCATCTACTACAACTCGTTGTCTTCTGTCAGTCAGCCATTGTTCTATCCAGTCAGTTATGCTATCCCCGATACCATGGGCTTTTAATTTAAGTAGTAATCTTTGATGTGGCACTTTGTCAAAAGCTTTCTGAAAATCTAAGTAGATAATATCTACTGGCAATCCCACGTCTATCCACTTAGTGATTTCTTCCAAAAAACATAACATATTTGTTAAGCATGACCTCGCTTTAAGGAATCCATGTTGAGATGAATTTAATAATTTATGCTTAACGAGGAAGTCCACCATATGGTCTTTAATTAACCTTTCTAATAATTTACAAATCACTGACTTTAAACTCACTGGTCTGTAATTCTCTGACTTATTTCTCGAACCCTTTTTAAATAATGGTATGATGTTTGCTTCTTTCCATTCAAACGGAACAACTCCCTCTTTTAATGACAAGTTGAATACTCTTGCAAGTGGTATACTGATTTGATCTACTGTTTCCATTAGTAATTTTGGAGGAATCCCATCCACTCCCGGTGATTTGTTATCCTTCATTGCCTTCATTTTCTTAGCTACCAATTCAGGAGTTACAACTAACGGTCCTAAATAGTCAGATTTAGCCCCCTGAAATTTAGCATCAGCAACTGGTAATGAACTAATATCTTCTTTGGTAAACACTGAACTGAAGTAACCATTTAGGTCTTCCGCCATTAAAAACCCCTGTGATATTATATTTCCAGCACTGTCTTCTAGAGGTCCAACCTTGTCTTGTACGTTTTGTTTACTCCTGACATATGCATAAAAACTCTTGCTGTCATTTTTTATGTTACATGCCAGTTTTTGCTCATAGCTTCTTTTAGATTGTCTGATTTCAGTTGTAGCTGCATTAAGTGCCTCTTTGTATTTTGCATAGTCTTCTTCCTTTCTGGTACGCCTATAAACCCTCCACATAGTTTGTTTTAGCATTATTTTTCTAATTGCCTCTTTTGACAAGTGTTTCTTTCTACACCGTTTTCCTTGTTTTTGGAAGGGAACATATTTATTGATGATACTCTCAATTTCATATTTTAGAATATTCCAACATTCAATTGCGGTCTTATTCATCAGCATGTTATTCCAATCTAGCTTTGCTAAGTATTTTCTCATATCTTTGTAGTTACCTTTGTGGAAGTTTCTCTTGTACGTTTTCTTATTTTTACTTTCTGATTTTACATTGATGTCAAAATGTATTTGATTATGGTCACTATTACCCAATGGTTCAAATATTTTTACATTGTCCACTAATTCTTTTTGTGATGACAAAACTATATCTAATACATTTTCTCCCCTGGTTGGTTCTAGTACGTGCTGAGTAAGAAAGCTATCCTGGATTAAACATAGAAATTGTTGATCCTCAATCCCTGTGCTCTCTAGAGAATTCCATTGTATGTGTCCATGGTTAAAATCTGCCATTATGATACATTCCCCTTTACTAACTTCCTTTATAGCGTTTTTTATTTTTGTGTTGTCCTCTTCGTTTATGTTTGGACTTCGGTAAACTAATCCAATAGTTAATTTTGAATTTCCTGAAACAATTTTGCACCAAACAGCTTCATCGCAATCTGCTTCCCTTTCTAGTTTTATTTCATAAGCCTGAATAGATTCTTTAACATATAAAATAACTCCCCCGCCCCTTCTTCCTATTCGATCTTTCCTAAACATTACGTATCCTGTCAGTCCTAATTCAGCATCTGTTATATCTATGTTGGCCCATGATTCAGTTATACCAATTATGTGAGGGTCAGTATCTTCTACCATAATGTTTAATTCGTTTTTCTTATTTACTATGGTCCTTGCATTTAAACATACGCATCTATAACCTTTTTCAGAGATGTTTTTCGGATGATTTGATATTGGTTTATCTGTGCTAGTGGCCTCTTGTTCTGCTTGAGACACCTCTAGGTAACCCCCCTGCACTTCTAGTTTAAAGAATGTTTACTTCCAAAAATATTTGTCATTGTACCCAAGTCGCTATCTACTGCTGCTGAAAGTTTGTCCGCGAATACTGCCGCCCCCTTTCCACTTAAATGAAGCCCATCCTTCATGTACATATCAGCCCTCCCAACAAAACTTCCCCATAAATCCACAAATCCAACTTCCTCTTCCCTACACAGCCTCTGGACTAACATGTTAATTGCCATCCCCCGACAATTTCGATATTTGTGACCCCTCCTGCCCATTACAGGTAAAATCCCTGACAGTATTACCTGCTCAACCCGCGTCTGTTTTAGTGTTCTGACCAACTGCCTATATTTCCTAACTATGGCAGTTGTACCCTCCCTCTCTACGTTATTTGTCCCTACGTGTACTAAAACAGATCCACCATTACCCGAGCCTACGATGTTTTTTACCCTCTCAGTTATCGCCTCTATTTTGCTCCAGGCAAGCAGACCACCACATCATCTCCCTTGTTTAAGACTCTGTCAGTCTTCATAACTATCGAATCCCCCACAAACACCCTCGCTCTCTTCCTCACCCCCTCTATCACTGCTGCAGAATAACTCTTCCTTTCGATCCCCTCCATCACATTCTGTCCTGACCCCTTCCCTCCTGTCTCCCCCACTTCCCACTCCTTTGCTCTTGTCTCTCCAACTCCCCTCTCCTTCACTCCGGTTGTTTTCCCTTCCGTCTCCCCCACTCCTTTCTCCTTCCCTCCTGTCTCCCCTACTCCCCTCTCCTTCACTCCGGTTGTTTTCCCTCCCGTCTCCCCCACTCCCTTCTCCTTCCCTCCTGTCTCCGCTACTCCCCTCTCCTTCACTCCGGTTGTCTTCCCTGCCGTTCCTTTCCTTCCCGTCTCCTTACGTCCTGTCTCCCTATGACCTGTCACCTTCCCTCCTCTCAGCTTCCTCCCAGGCTGAGGTGAGCTCTCCCTAGCATCTCTTGTGTCTTTCCCCACTTTATCGTCTACTGTTCCCCCACCGGAACTACTGGCACAACTCCCCTGTTCCCTTCCCACCATTGCCACAACGAGCAGCCTCAGCTCTTCCAACTCCACCTCTAGTTCCTTCATCTTCGCACATCCCCTACACTCAAAACTAAAACTATCTGCCTGGACCTCAGCCCAGGACTTCTCGCACCCAGACTTGACGAAGTCCACCCAGTTACTGCAACTGCCACAAATTAAGTGCCTTGTGGCCTTTAACTGCCGTTTGCACGGCGCCATCATACAATTTAGTTTTAATTAGTTTGCTACGTTAGCCTTGAATAAGGCTGTTTTTGTGATCAAAAGAACACTTTAGGCTAATATACTTGTTAACTGTGTCTTCTATTAACTTCGCATGAGAAAAAAATCCTGCCACCTAGCGAATACGGAGAACACTGTGTAACAAAACAACGAAGTCAGTGTGTACTAATTTACGCTAAAATCCTGCTGTTAATTCCTTTTTACCAAAAACGTTTACTACCACTATGTCAGATATTACCTTATGTATGTAATTTAAGTAAATAAATCACTTTATCTTATATATATATATTAGCCAATGTAAACGATAGCTCGATGCACGGGTTGAATGACCTGTAAACAAACTTCCTTTTATCACTCGTTGAGTTTGAATCCGGGGAAAAAAAATACTACCTCTGTTAACAAAAACGGTTTCTTAGTATATGTCTACAAGAAGTTGGTGAACAATATATGTATAATACTAATACTTATTCTAACCAATATTCAGTGTTACTGACTATTCACTAAGTTATCTCAATTTTCGAATTGTAAACACCCCTATTAACGCTCGCTGAATTCCCTGACAGAATCCGAAACTAACCTACTCTAAAATACTCCCTCTGACTAATAATTAACAAAACCTGTTTCCTAATATATGTCTACAATACGTTTGTGTATAATATATATGCAATAGTAATACTTATTCTATTTGATATTCCGCGTATTTCTGTAAATGATCTACACCAAATTCAAGTCGCTGCACCAAGTCCAAGTAGCCGGAAGTTGAGGTTCTGAAGTAAATGCTAGCGTTGTGACATGGTGTTGCAGGATACCATTAACTACTACAAGATAGGTTCTGAAGTAAATGCTAGCATTGTGATGTGGTGTTGCAGGATAGCATGAAGTACTACAAGATAGGTTCTGAAGTAAATGCTAGCATTGTGGCGTGGTGTTGCAGGATAGTATCATTAAGTACTACAAGATAGGTTCTGAAGTAAATGCTAGCGTTGTGGCGTGGTATTGCAGGATACCGTTAAGTACTACAAGATAGGTTCTGAAGTAAATGCTAGCGTTGTGACATGGTGTTGCAGGATACCATTAAGTACTACAAGATAGGTTCTGAAGTAAATGCTAGCATTGTGACACGGTGTTGCAGGATACCATTAAGTACTACAAGATAGGTTCTGAAGTAAATGCTAGCGTTGTGGCGTGGTATTGCAGGAAACCATTAAGTACTACAAGATAGGTTCTGAGGTAAATGCTAGCATTGTGACATGGTATTGCAGGATACCGTTAAGTACTACAAGATAGGTTCTGAAGTAAATGCTAGCATTGTGACATGGTGTTGCAGGATACCATTAAGTACTACAAGATAGGTTCTGAAGTAAATTCTAGCATTGTGACGTGGTGTTGCAGGATATCATGAAGTACTACAAGATAGGTTCTGAAGTAAATGCTAGCGTTGTGACGTGGTGTTGCAGGATACCATTAAGTACTACAAGATAGGTTCTGAAGTAAATGCTAGCATTGTGACATGGTGTTGCAGGATACCATTAAGTACTACAAGATAGGTTCTGAAGTAAATGCTAGCGTTGTGGCGTGGTGTTGCAGGATACCATGAAGTACTACAAGATAGGTTCTGAAGTAAATGCTAGCATTGTGGTGTGGTGTTGCAGGATACCATCAAGTACTACAAGATAGGTTCTGAAGTAAATGCTAGCATTGTGACATGGTGTTGCAGGATACCATTAAGTACTACAAGATAGGTTCTGAAGTAAATGCTAGAGTTGTGACATGGTGTTGCAGGATACCATGAAGTACTACAAGATAGGTTCTGAAGTAAATGCTACCATTGTGACGTGGTGTTGCAGGATATCATTAAGTACTACAAGATAGGTTCTGAAGTAAATGCTAGCGTTGTGGCGTGGTATTGCAGGAAACCATTAAGTACTACAAGATAGGTTCTGAAGTAAATGCTAGCATTGTGGTGTGGTGTTGCAGGATACCATTAAGTACTACAAGATAGGTTCTGAAGTAAATGCTAGCATTGTGACATGGTGTTGCAGGATACCATTAAGTACTACAAGATAGGTTCTGAAGTAAATGCTAGCATTGTGGTGTGGTGTTGCAGGATACCATGAAGTACTACAAGATAGGTTCTGAAGTAAATGCTACCATTGTGACATGGTGTTGCAGGAAACCATTAAGTACTACAAGATAGGTTCTGAAGTAAATGCTAGCATTGTGGCGTGGTATTGCAGGAAACCATTAATTACTACATGATAGGTTCTGAGGTAAATGCTAGCATTGTGACATGGTGTTGCAGGAAACCATTAAGTACTACAAGATAGAATTTTTAAAAAGATTGCCATCCCAACCAACAAGTTCCAGATGGCAAGTGGACAAGGAAACCATTGGCTTATCGAGAGTCTAAAAATGTTCTCATCTATGTGTATCCCGCCCTTATCAAATATCTGTCAATTCAATTTTTAAACATATTCACACTACTAGCATTAACACAATCATTTGGTAGTTTGTTCCATTCATTTATCACCCTCTGTGAGAAAGAGTACTTTCTCATGTCCAACCTACACTGCTCCTTAACTAATGCTGCTTTGTGTCCTCTGGTTCTACTGCCTTCTTTAAGTTTGAAATACATATTCCTATCAACATCCTCATAACTGTTCACTATTTTAAACACTTCTATTTGATCTCCTCTTAGTCTCCTGGTTTCTAGTGTTGTCAAACCACATTGTAATAAGCGACTTTTGTAACTAAGGTCTCTCAATTCTGGAATCATTTTAGTTGCTCTTTGTTGTATTCTTTATAGCTTGTCTATGTCCTTTTTACGATACGGCCTCCATGCCTGAATACAATATTCCAAATGTGGTCTAACTATTGCTATTCTGAAGTAAATGCTAGCATTGTGGCGTGGTGTTGCAGGATATCATTAAGTAAATGGTAGCATTGTGGCGTGGTGTTGCAGGATATCATTAAGTAAATGCTAGCGTTGTGGCGTGGTGTTGCAGGATATCATTAAGTAAATGCTAGCGTTGTGGTGTGGTGTTGCAGGACATCATTAAGTAAATGCTAGCGTTGTGGCGTGGTGTTGCAGGACATCATTAAGTAAATGCTAGCGTTGTGGCGTGGTGTTGCAGGACATCATTAAGTAAATGCTAGCGTTGTGGCGTGGTGTTGCAGGACATCATTAAGTAAATGCTAGCGTTGTTGCGTGGTGTTGCAGGATATCATTAAGTAAATGCTAGCGTTGTGGCGTGGTGTTGCAGGACATCATTAAGTAAATGCTAGCGTTGTTGCGTGGTGTTGCAGGACATCATTAAGTAAATGCTAGCGTTGTGGCGTGGTGTTGCAGGATATCATTAAGTAAATGCTAGCGTTGTGGCGTGGTGTTGCAGGATATCATTAAGTAAATGCTATCGTTGTGGCGTGGTGTTGCAGGATATCATTAAGTAAATGCTAGCGTTGTGGCGTGGTGTTGCAGGATATCATTAAGTAAATGCTAGCGTTGTGACGTGGTGTTGCAGGATATCATTAAGTAAATGCTAGCGTTGTGGCGTGGTGTTGCAGGATATCATTAAGTAAATGCTAGCGTTGTGGCGTGGTGTTGCAGGATATCATTAAGTAAATGCTAGCGTTGTGGCGTGGTGTTGCAGGATATCATTAAGTAAATGCTAGCGTTGTGGCGTGGTGTTGCAGGATATCATTAAGTAAATGGTAGCGTTGTGGCGTGGTGTTGCAGGATATCATTAAGTAAATGCTAGCGTTGTTGCGTGGTGTTGCAGGATATCATTAAGTAAATGCTAGCGTTGTTGCGTGGTGTTGCAGGATATCATTAAGTAAATGCTAGCGTTGTGGCGTGGTGTTGCAGGATATCATTAAGTAAATGGTAGCGTTGTGGCGTGGTGTTGCAGGATATCATTAAGTAAATGGTAGCGTTGTGGCATGGTGTTGCAGGATGTCATTAAGTAAATGCTAGCGTTGTTGCGTGGTGTTGCAGGATGTCATTAAGTAAATGCTAGCGTTGTGGCGTGGTGTTGCAGGATATCATTAAGTAAATGCTAGCGTTGTGGCGTGGTGTTGCAGGATATCATTAAGTAAATGCTAGCGTTGTGGCGTGGTGTTGCAGGATATCATTAAGTAAATGGTAGCGTTGTGGCGTGGTGTTGCAGGATATCATTAAGTAAATGCTAGCGTTGTGGCGTGGTGTTGCAGGATATCATTAAGTAAATGCTAGCGTTGTGGCGTGGTGTTGCAGGATATCATTAAGTAAATGCTAGCGTTGTTGCGTGGTGTTGCAGGATATCATTAAGTAAATGCTAGCGTTGTTGCGTGGTGTTGCAGGATATCATTAAGTAAATGCTAGCGTTGTGGCGTGGTGTTGCAGGATATCATTAAGTAAATGGTAGCGTTGTGGCGTGGTGTTGCAGGATATCATTAAGTAAATGCTAGCGTTGTGGCATGGTGTTGCAGGATATCATTAAGTACTACAATATAAAGAAGACGATGATCGACACAAGAGAACCTGGCACCAGCAATGGTGGCCAGTCACAACAGGACGACTGAGTGAGTAGACATTGATCTCTAGCTGGGTTGGGGGCAGGGTTGTTTGATTTAAATCATTTGATTAAATCATTTATTTAAATCATGATTTAAATCACTCCAAAAAAATAATTGGTTTATGATTTTTTTACTAAGGTTTTTTTTAATCACTGATTTATATGAATTTAATACAAATAATTGTTTACAAGCATCGCGATCAACAAAAGTTTTTATATTTTTTAATACAAAAGCAGAAAGTGCGCACACTTGTGTAGCTGTATTGACATCAGATAACCTGATAGTCAAATATTATATGACATTGTGTATGTTTGAGTGATTCCCTTTTTGAATGCAGTGAAGCCACACAAACTTGTCTTCCAGAGGAAGTATCTTTTCAAGTCAGAAGCCCTGAGTTAAAGTCCACTTAGAGCTAGTTGTTACCAATTCAGTGTTTTGACTCAATTGTTTAATACTATACCAGTTTGCAGTCTGGTTGGAGACCCTTAGAGTACACAGAGCCCTGGACAGGTGCTAATCCACCCTCTCAGCAAACAATAATTATCACTGCTACAGCCACAGATACACAGCATGCTTTCCTTTCCAAGGCAGATTATGCAACTTGTGGACATTGTCTAATGTCTTTATATAAGCAAAAATCATGTACTCTCTGTTAAGACAAGTACCCAAATTGATTTGAATAGAACACATTCGAAAGAGTTTATAAATGTAAACATCTATATAAATGTTTTCTAGATTTAAAAAAAATCCGATTTTTTTTATCATGATTTTTTTCAACCCTGGTTGGGGGTCAGTTACAATGAAATCAATCACTTACAATTGCAATTACAACATTTCAAAATTACAATGCTGCATGACGGGTAAATTTCAACAGTTCACAGGTCGAGTACAACTGCAATGTTTTATAAAGGAAGATTAGATGCGTCATCACTTTTATGGAGAGGGTTTTAGTTGAATTCTTACATTCTTGTTGCCAGGGTTGGATTCAATTACAATGTTCAATTATTACATATACTCATAAAGACTTTACATATACTCATAAAACGGTGTTCTAAACAGTCAATTACAGTTATATTGTAATAATTAATTTCAAATTGCAGAATTGCAATTGAACCGAATCCTGACTACTAGAAACTCTCTATGCAAGACTAAATGCAAACACACACAAGTTTATATATATATATATATATATATATATATATATATATATATATATATATATATATATATATATATATATATATATATATATATATATATGTATATATATATATATATATATATATATATATGTATATATATATATATATGTATATATATATATATAATATATATATATATATATATATGTATATATATATATATATATATATATATATATATATATATATATATATATATATATATATATATATATATATATATGTATATATATATATATATATATATATATATATATATATATATATATATATATATAATACATATACACACACAGAAACACAGGTATGCGTGCATGCATAATGCAAAAATTGGCAACATTTGACAAAATATTTTTAAGTTATATATATTTTTTTAACAAATCGAGCTGTCATGTTGAGCATTCGCTAGTAGAGTCTGGTTCACTCTCTGTATCACTACCACATAAAACATTTAAAACTGCATTAACTAAGCATTTCTTCTCATGCATATAAGCAGCTCCTCGTTCTGAATTATATGTTTTTTATTTCATGAAAATTTAACAACTAATGATTCAGTTTGAGATGTTGTCAACTGGAGACAGATATTACCAAAGTTGTAACTGTATCTATTTTTTCTCTTTATTGCAGCCACCTCCTCTTGTGTGTGAAACAGCCACCTCCTCGTGTGTGTGGGAAACAGCCACCTCCTCATGTGTGTGAAACAGCCACCTCCTCATGTGTGTGAAACAGCCTCCTCCTCGTGTGTGTGTGTGTGAAACAGCCACCTCCTCATGTGTGTGAAACAGCTGCCTCTTCGAATGAAACAGCTGCCTCTTCGAATGAAACAGTCATCTGTTCATCCGCACCAGGGACATGTCGCCGATCTACAGCACTGTTTGCTGTGGCTCTTCTATTTGTCTCTCTGATCTCTCCGGTGGGGAGAAATGGTCATTCTCTTCATGCCTTAGATTAAGGCAATAAGGAGTTTATCGGCCTTTAGTGTTTCCACCTGTGCATCTCCACAGAGGGGTGAATAGAATACACTAACTGTATTGTCAACTGTTCTGTCTGCATTGACAATATCAGGGACCAAATATATTTATCACACATATTATGTGTAAATGTCACTGTTTTTAAAGTTTGTTTTAGCTGCACACAATATAGATTATGTCATTCAATACTGTGCCATTTTACGCAGTATATGATCACGTGCATGTGAAAGTATATTTAATAGAAAAACGTGTGTGTTTGGAATGGAACCTGTCGTGAGATATATGGCGGCTGGTTATTTTATTACAGTAATAATAATAACAATTATGTTTATTTATACCAGAACCACGTGTATGTGGCATGATTATGTAAAACTTTTAAGAATCCGATGTGAAAAAGACAAATTCAGAGGTTGAATCTCAAATGGATGATAATGTAATACCAACGTTTGTACCAGGGTAACACAACTGAATCCTGTGCACTTTGTCCAATAGGGAGTTTAGTAGTTTCTTATAGTATCCTCTTTATATGTTTAATCACTCGCCAGTACATAAATGAATATTAGTTCATTGTCATACAAGAAAACAGCAAGGTTAACTGACATTATTTAAATGTATTAAGATTTCAAAAAGTTTACATAAAAATTACATAAATATTCAGCTTTTCCACTGCCTTTATAAACTTGGTATAACAGGTACCAGCAGCATAATATCTTTGATCTGCGTATTATATTAAATGTTGCAGGAAAATATGAAATATTGTTCAAGCCTTGCAAATCTTTGTCGTTGTTAGAATGTATTGTTTCAGACAGCTCTTCTGTGGTGTGTTTTCTGATGTGACAATGTGAACCCCACTGATAACATGGGTTACTAACTTACTATGTTGAATAACAATGTGGACCCCACTGATAACATGGGTTACTAACTTACTATTTTGAATAACAATGTGGACCCCACTGATAACATGGGTTACTAACTTACTATGTTGAATAACAATGTGGACCCCACTGACAACATGGGTTACTAACTTACTATGTTGAATAACAATGTGGACCCCACTGATAACATGGGTTACTAACTTACTATGTTGAATAACAATGTGGACCCCACTGATAACATGGGTTACTAACTTACTATTTTGAATAACAATGTGGACCCCACTGATAACATGGGTTACTAACTTACTATGTTGAATAACAATGTGGACCCCACTGATAACATGGGTTACTAACTTACTATGTTGAATAACAATGTGGACCCACTAATATACTGTGTTGAATGGGCAATACGATACAATAAGACCAACCATTGCAACGTTTGGTGACCAGACATCCACATTATTTTTGGTTGAAATCTGATTTTTTACTTGATATTTTGTGTTTAGCTGTACAGTCATTTAGTGTTTAGCTGTACAGTCGGCCTAGCATTCCTATTGTGATCGTGTGTCATGGTCAATCAAGCTACGCAATATACCTACATCAAACAAAATCAATTAGGTTTCGTGGAAATCTTAGCATCAAAAGTATTTTAGATTTAACAAGATTGCCACCCCAAACAAAGTTTCAGATGACAAGTGGACAAGGAAGCCATTGGCTTATCGAGAGTCGAACAATTTGATCAACTATGTATAGCCCACCCTTATCAGGTATCTGTCAATTCTCTATTTACACAACTAGCATTAACACAATCATTTGACACTTTGTTCCGTTCATTTATCACCCTCTGTGAGAAAGAGTACTTTCTCATGTCCAACCTACACTGCTCCTTAACTAATGCTGCTTTGTGTCCTCTGGTTCTACTGCCTTCTTTAAGTTTGAAGAATATATTCCTATCAACATCCTCATAACCATTCACTAACATTTCTATTTGGTCTCCTTGTCTCTAGTGTTGTCAAACCACATTCTAATAAGCGGATTTCATAACTAAGGTCTCTCACTTCTGGAATCATTTTAGTTGCTTATCGTTGTATTCTTTCTAGCTTGTCTATGTCCTTCTTACAATATGGCCTCCATGTTTGTATACAGTATTCCAAATGTGGTATGACTATTGCTTTCTACAGGGGTACAATTAGCTGTTTCTCCTTATACATGATCGTTCTCCTAATTAGCCCTAGAATTTGATTTCTTTTCGAAGCAGCAATCCCACATTGCTCAGAAACTTTCATGTCAGCACTAAATGTTACTCTTAAGTCCTTTTCTTGTGTGGTTCTACCTGGTACAGCATCCCCCATTTTATATTCTTCGTCCATGTTTCTAAGTCCGATGTGTATGCATTTACACTTCCAAAAATTATGTAACATTTATCTAGATCATCCTGTAAACTTTGTTTATCTGTATCATTTGTAACCTTTCTGAATACCTTTGTTTTTGAAAATTTCAGTACTTTGCTGGAATGGAACAAATATCTCAGTAATGCCCTCAATCTCATCTTTTAAAGTCCAGCATTCTGTTTTCATCTGTTTATATATGCCTTTGTTGAAGTTGAAGTTTGTTGAAATTCCTCCTCCATTGTTTTTTACATGGTCACTTGAACCCAAAGGTTCGTGTACTTTAACATTGTCAACTAATTCATTTTGAGAAGACAATATTAAATCTAACACATTCTCACCTCTGGTTGGTTCCAAGACATGTTGATTAAGGAAACAATCATGTGTTAGAACTAGAAACTGATGGTCGTCACCTCCAGCAATCTCTAATTATTTCCATTGTATATGGCCATGGTTAAAATCATCTATTATAACACATTCCCCCATGCTCACCTCCCTTGTCGCCTTTTGTAGTTTTACATCTTCCTCTTATCTTATGTTTGGACTACGATAAACTAATCCTATTGTTAATGTTGAGTTCTTGTTAACTATGTTACACCAAATTGCTTCCTCACAATCTGCTTCACTTTTCAGTGTTATTTCATATGCTTGGATAAATTGTTTAATATTTAAAATTACTCCACCTCCCCTTCTTTCTCGTCTATCCTTCCTAAGCATTACATAACCTGTCAGTACTAACTCGGCATCTACTACATCTTTATTTGCCCATGATTCTGTGATACCTATTACATGAGGGTCAATATCTGCTACCATAATGTCTAACTCACTTTTTTATTTACTATGCTCCTGGCATTTAAACATACAGATTTAATTTCATTTTCCAAAACTACTAGTGAATACTTCTTTGGATGTGTATTTGTACTCCTTTGAGTTTTCCCCCCTGCGCATCTAGTTTAAATGATTTACGGGTGACAAACTCACACCCAAGAACTGCACCGCCCTTCTCTGTCAGATGAAGTCCATCTCTCATAGAAACTCATCTCTTCCAACAAAGTTTAACCACATGTCTACGAAACCTACCCCTCATCCATACATACCTTCTGAACTTGTGTGTTGATCGCCATCCTACAGTTCCTATACTCCTCACATCTGCCTCCAATTACTGGTAATATCCCCGACAATCTGTCCAACTCGTGCCTCTAAGTGTCTTGATCAACCTCCTGTATTTACCAACGATGGCTGACGTTCCCTCCCCGGCATTGTTCGTTCCCACATGCACGAGAACAGCACCTCCCGTGCCACCCCCCATGACCTGTCCTACCTTCTCTGCTACATCCTCTATATTTTGCCCCTGGTAGACATACCGTGATGTCATCTCCTCTGTTTACAACTTTATCTACTTTCCTAATGATAGAATCCCCCATGAATACCCAGGCTTTCCTCGCCTTCCCTGTGACACTGCATCAGCAAAGCTCCTTTCCTGCCACATCACTCTTTTACCATTCGCTTGCTACACACTGTGCCCCCTTTCTCTTGTATCATTAACCTATACTGTCTTACCACCTGGCAATCTCTCTCCACTCACCCGTTTACCATTCGCTTGCTACACGCTGTGCCCCCTTTCTCTGGTATCATTACCCTATACTGTCTTACCACCTGGCAATCTCTCTCCACTCACCCGTTTACCATTCGCTTGCTACACGCTGTGCCCCCTTTCTCTGGTATCATTACCCTATACTGTCTTACCACCTGGCAATCTCTCTCCACTCACCCGTTTACCATTCACTTGCTACACACTGTGCCCCCTTTCTCTTGTATCATTACCCTATACTGTCTTACCACCTGGCAATCTCTCTCCACTCACCCGTTTACCATTCGCTTGCTACACAATGTGCCCCCTTTCTCTTGTATCATTAACCTATACTGTCTTACCACCTGGCAATCTCTCTGCACTCACCCGTTTACCATTCGCTTGCTACACACTGTGCCCCCTTTCTAAGGTATCATTAACCTATACTGTCTTACCACCTGGCAATCTCTCTCCACTCACCCGTTTACCATTCGCTTGCTACACACTGTGCCCCTTTCTCTTGTATCATTAACCTATACTGTCTTACCACCTGGCAATCTCTCTGCACTCACCCGTTTACCATTCGCTTGCTACACACTGTGCCCCCTTTCTAAGATATCATTAACCTATACTGTCTTACCACCTGGCAATCTCTCTCCACTCACCCGTTTACCATTCGCTTGCTACACACTGTGCCCCCTTTCTCTTGTATCATTAACCTATACTGTCTTACCACCTGGCAATCTCTCTCCACTCATCCGTTTACATCTTTTGTTGCATACTCTGCCTACAGCCATCTTTCTTCTTCTCCACAGTCTTCTCTCATTGTCCTCGACCATCTTTAGGAGAAATACAGCATATTTGTTCTTCGACCGCTATAAGTTTATACTTGTTTAATGAACTCAATAAAAAATGTAATTTATCACGCACTCCTCCCAAAACCCGTATTGTATACGGGAAATCGACACGACGTGGCAGGTCTGATGGCTACTGTAAGTAGTTCGAGCGCCGAGAACGCGTTAATTTGGAAGATAATTACAGAGGCTGTTTGTTGTATCTTTGATATTTGTAGAATTAATCCTCGTGAATAACTGACGATGTTTTCACCCCTGGTGGATATGCCCTTAAAATATGGAATTGAGTTTTGTGCCAGTTACCACATCATCCAATCACATCGTTTGCTAGGATTTATATCGCCGTCATCCGGGGAACTTATTTTTTTTTGCAATGGTCTGACGAGGAATATTCGGCAAGTGTATGTCGCTTTGAATTGTTAATGTATGAAGTATATGTAATTTATTAACAATATTTTACATCACTGACACACAGAATCATGCATGTAAGGAGGTGTTTATTTGATGAAAATATAAAACTTGCATAAGTTGCTACGCTGCCTAGTGATTGAAACTACAAATAATGTGTAGGGTATCCACCAGGGGTGACGTAGTACGAGGGTGGTAGACGTTGAGACTAGTATCTCCGCTGTAGGACAGTTGTCATACATTTCAGTCCTGCAGCTTTTATGCAATACATTCTTTTGTATCATAGTACATATTGTCACTATATATCTATGACCTGTATATATGATTGTATGATGTAATTCTAATGTAAATTATTCTTTTTTATTTTATGCAAAGATATGATTCCTTAGTGTTTTGGAGCTCAGACATCTGCCGTCCAGTGTTGGTCATTAAAGTGAACGGTGAAGACGTTTGTGTTCGGACTGAATCGATGTCTAATCAGTATATCAAATAGCTGCCAAATGAGATAGCAGTAGTCCATTATAGTATTGTAGTAGTCCATTATAGTATTCTCTTATTCATATACTAATTCATTTTCTAGCCGGCCAAGTATACCGACGGTTGGTTGAAATCCTTCAAATGTATTTATATTTGAGCTTTAGTCAGTTTACAGACGTCTTCTACTTTGTCATAAATGTGTAGCATCAATTGTGCCATATAACCACATAAACCATACGTAACAACACAACACGATGGATTGTCTACTAAAGAGCTCTCAGGTGGACTACTCAGAAGACGAAGTTATGGTGTTTGGGATGTCTTAGATGTCAGTCGTCATCGTAATCAGCTCATTACAAAGAATTAAATACGAGAAACCAAATGCGTGTTGACATGTTACACGACAACGGGGCGGCGAAACCCGACGACCAGTCACTGATAGCTACACAACATTTGTCGTTGCAACAAATTATATCTGCATAACGTCATATATCGTGTCTCGTCACGTGAGACAGGAACATGGACATCTCTTATTTACAGTGCGTATCGCTTCATCGTTCTCACGGGGGATACAAAACGTGGCCCGGTTGATTCATTGTCATATTCAGCCTAGACGTGTAATGCTGTATAATTTATCTTGTGAAATATAGAACACGAAGCTTCAACGAGATGCGACGCGTTTTCTTCAAAGTTGTAGCTGCGATTCCATTAATGTATGATACATCTATGTTTTCGCTACGTCTCCTGCGTGCTTTGTGTATGTACAACCATAACATAAGGTACAACTATGTACAACTATAACATAATGGACGGTGTTAATGCGTTAACTACACAGAAATCATGTGTGATGTTCCACTGTCACGAATGGTAAGTCAAAGACATCTCCAAATAGGTTTTGCATGAAGGATTATACTGTCAACGTGTTTGTCATACTGGCTTTGTTGACAATTGATCACGCCACTGCGGCGTGCGTGACTAACGAGTCTGCGCTCACGGGTAACTTCCAGCGACTGTTAAATCTATCAATCACAAGCTACATCATTTGGCGACCTGTCTCTATTAAGGAAGGAATGTATTAAAGTTTAGTACGTATCCGTGTATGCGGAAATACAGTTTATGTAACGTTCACTGAAGGGCGCGCCGACCGGAGGCCACAT
Source organism: Lamellibrachia satsuma (assembly GCA_033239005.1). Taxonomy (NCBI): domain Eukaryota; kingdom Metazoa; phylum Annelida; class Polychaeta; order Sabellida; family Siboglinidae; genus Lamellibrachia; species Lamellibrachia satsuma. The sequence continues at coordinate 2,565,121 of BSQZ01000073.1, read as the reverse complement.
CGTGAGACGGTCATCGATACGCCGGAGCAGTGCAACCACGCTTATATTACACCACATATAGCAGTGCAGCCACGCTTATATTACACCACATATAGCAGTGCAGCCACGCTTATATTACACCAAATATAGCAGTGCAACCACGCTTATATTACACCACATATGGCAGTGCAACCACGCTTATAATACACCACATATGGCAGTGCAACCACGCTTATATTATACCACATATAGCAGTGCAGCCACGCTTATATTACACCACATATAGCAGTGCAGCCACGCTTATATTACACCACATATGGCAGTGCAACCACGCTTATATTACACCACATATAGCAGTGCAGCCACGCTTATATTACACCACATATGGCAGTGCAACCACGCTTATATTACACCACATATAGCAGTGCAGCCACGCTTATATTACACCACATATGGCAGTGCAACCACGCTTATAATACACCACATATAGCAGTGCAGCCACGGTTATATTACACCACATATGGCAGTGCAACCACGCTTATATTACACCACATATAGCAGTGCAGCCACGCTTATATTACACCACATATGGCAGTGCAACCACGCTTATAATACACCACATATAGCAGTGCAGCCACGGTTATATAGCAGTGCAGCCACGCTTATATTACACCACATATGGCAGTGCAACCACGCTTATATTACACCACATATAGCAGTGCAACTACGCTTATATTACACCACATATAGCAGTGCAGCCACGCTTATATTACACCACATATAGCAGTGCAACCACGCTTATAATACACCACATATACCAGTGCAATCACGCTTATATTACACCACATATAGCAGTGCAGCCACGCTTATATTACACCACATATAGCAGTGCAGCTTCGCTTATATTACACCACATATAGCAGTGCAACCACGCTTATATTACACCACATATAGCAGTGCAACCACGCTTATATTACACTACATATGGCAGTGCAGCCACGCTTATATTACACCACATATAGCAGTGCAGCCTCGCTTATATTACACCACATATAGCAGTGCAGCCTCGCTTATATTACACCACATATAGTAGTGCAACCACGCTTATATTACACCACATGTAGCAGTGCAGCCACGCTTATATTACACCACATATAGCAGTGCAACCACGCTTATATTACACCACATGTAGCAGTGCAATCACGCTTATATTACACCACATATAGCAATGCAACCACGCTTATATTACACCACATATAGCAGTGCAGCCACACTTATATTACACCACATATAGCAGTGCAACCACGCTTATATTACACCACATATAGCAGTGCAACCACGCTTATATTACACCACATATAGCAGTGCAACCACGCTTATATTACACCACATATAGCAGTGCAACCACGCTTATATTACACCACATATAGCAGTGCAACCACGCTTATATTACACCACATATAGCAGTGCAACCACGCTTATATTACACCACATATAGCAGTGCAACCACGCTTATATTACACCACATATAGCAGTGCAACCACGCTTATATTACACCATATATAGATTACTTCAGTCAGAAAATAGTGCAAATTGGATATAGAACTCTCGATAAGTCAATTGCTTCCTTGTCCACTTGCCACTGGAATGTGTTCCTTTGGGTGCCGTCTTGATAAACGCATTGCACCGCCTCTTGTGAATATCATAAGGACACAAGAAAATATGCTGAATAAATTGTGACTTGATACTGGCTGCACCTGCTCACCATACTCCAATTAGGAGTTCAAGTGACGCTAGAACTGTCAGTGTGGCTTCTGTTCTGTTTGGTTCTTGTTTATGTTCTTAAAACTTCTTCGAAGCTGGTGTTCTTTTCCACCAGGTGGCTGCTGATATTGTTGAGCCAACGTAACCTGGGCCTTCCTCTCGGTCTCTTTCCTGTCATCTTCATGCTCAGCACCATCTTTCTAATATAATCGTCTTCTCTTCTAATTCCTTTCGATTACACCTATAATTGGGGCGATCTTGCTTTCCATGTAGCGATGGCCATTTCGCTGTTTGTCCCATTTGGCGACACCCTGAGGCCAGCTACTCAATGATAAATCACAGCCAACCAGTCGCCATTAAGTTCGCAAGGACCTGTTGATGGATGTTCTCGCTATGGTCGACCATGCAACACAAAGAACTGGAAATCTTATAAATAGTGTGCTCCATCGATATGAGCTGACGTCCATCATATAAGAATTAGCGGAGAACAGGCAGATGACAAACAGCTCAGCCAAATATTGGGCAACGTCACAACGGTGATAGAATAGAAAACAACCGTTTCTCGTGATGCTGTCGAAAGAACGAAGTGGTCAGAATCATTTGTTCTGAGAACACAAAAGGGCGAGACGAAGAATCCCAGAGCATATCCATTCGATCAGCAGTAACGTGCTACGAGGAACAACGTTGTGTGAGACAGTCAGGGTGCCGAAATAATCCAGACAGACAGACTTGTTTTGTCATTTCGCTCAATAAGAAAACACAATTAATAAATTGCTGAAAACGTTAATCAACTTGGGAGAAAAACAACTCGGACAGTGCCGTAAGAAGACAACCGATGGCTGTTGAAACGTTGGCGCGAATTAACTTTAATAATTTAAATCCATAATTAATATTTTTTTTCTCAAATACGTAATCACATACGTCACAATCCCAACAGTGGCGCCACCCAGCACATACGTCACAATCCCGACAGTGGCGCCACACAGCACATCACCAATGTCACAACTTCATTGTAAATTCAAAATAAACAGTTGCTGAGTGGTGTAAAGAAATGGTTGGCATGGCAACGTCGTTGTTGTTTACGACTTGTTACGTCATTGCAACTGTGCACTTGAGCAGGTAACATAGTTTCCAACAAAAACGAACGTTATTTTGTTATTATACACATTTTCAATACAAACACTTTCCACAGTTGTATGCAATTGAAAGATTTCTTAGAAAAAGATAGTTGTTTACCAAAGGAAATAAATATGCACGTCAAATGTAAGTTGTGGCAGTGTTAAAATGGTTAGTGGCGCCACTGGTGGCGAGTTTGCACACACGTAAGAACACACAAACAAGTACATGCGTAGACATACACAAAAACACTCTCAACTTGAAGAGATGATCTGCATGAATAATGATGCCATAGAACTGAAAATAACGGTTTGATCTCTGGGCCTGGCAGTGTTAGCTACTTTCGTGCTTCCTGACACTCAGCTGAACATCCTTATGCACATCAATCATCCTGATTTATGTTTAGCAGATTGATGCTGATGTCCTTTTTTGCGGTGGCTCTTGACGAGAATTGTGAAAGTCATGACATAGACTACATGCCTGGTTGTGATGTTCTTTATTAGGATTGTTGGAATGTCTTCTGATGTCGCTAACATTGATGTCAATCTCGATTGTTTTCCACTTAGTCGTATTGTGAGCGGCGCCAGTAAAGTTTCGGACATTGAATGATGTCTTCGCTGACTTCCTTGAAAAGAAACAGACCTTTATTTATTGTCGAAATTCGTGACGAGCTAAATCGTTGGCTTCAAATAACGGGGTTAAGAATTGCGTCATTTTGTCAAAGGAGAATTGTTTATATAGCCTCGCTTCGTTCCCCGTGTCGCACCCTTGACCTGCTCCGTGTCGACGCACGGCTATCAAGGTGATCAGCACACCTAGAAACCAGCGAGCGGCTAGTGTCAACAAACTGTTGGTCGCCTCCAACACTCGACATTGACGGATGTCCCTATAAAGTGACTTATCTTTGATGTGTCAGGCTTGAATGCAGCGAACAACATTGTTGTCAGAAGTAATAGATGTCTCACTAGAAACTGACGCAAGACTCGTGCCATTGATTCCACCGGGAATGATCCATTCGTGCATTAGAGAGGTTTCGCGTGGCTACTTGCATCGACTGCATTGAAATGCACAACGAACAGCCACTTGCAGGAAATGGAACAAGGCGCAGTAGCAGCTGACATGAAGGTCGAGTGAAGGGACATTTCGCGGATATATCGCTGCGATAGATGGTTTCGGTGCATTCACATGTAACGAGTCCGTACCCACATGTCGTCACATGTGACTGGGTCCGCGCCCACATGTCGTCACATGTGACTGGGTCCGCGCCCACATGTCGTCACATGTGACTGGGTCCGCGCCAACTTATTACCGTTATATTTGTTTTCGCTAGAGCGTTAATTTCGTAAATAGTTGCGAAGACAGAAAAGGCTTGCGATCGGAACGAGATGACGTTAAATTCCTGGATTCGCGGTACATTGGTATGTAAAACTACGAATGGTCGTTGTTGCTGATTATAAGAGTTTCTTCTTAAGACAAATGTTAAAGTTAACTCGCTTCAACATTTTGACAACCATCGGTTACCTACTTCGCATGGAATTGTGCCACTCTTCACCAATGCCGCCATTAACGAGACACTGGATATCAACGAGAAGCAACTAGAGGAGAACACATAACCGAAACTGTGGAAAACCTAAATGTGGATGACATCACGAATCTATTGAAATTCATTGTCACAACTGCATAGTTTAGCTTCAGTAACACTATTTACCAACAAACGTTTATGACTGCCGTGAGGGGACAGTGTCACATGTAATAGCAAATCTGTTTATGGAGCGCCTGGAACAACAAGCTATGTTCACAGCTCCCTGGAACAACAAGCTATGTTCACAGCTCCCTGGAACAACAAGCTATGTTCACAGCTCCCTGGAACAACAAGCTATGTTCACAGCTCCCTGGAACAACAAGCTATGTTCACAGCTCCCTGGAACAACAAGCTATGTTCACAGCTCCCTGGAACAACAAGCTATGTTCACAGCTCCCTGGAACAACAAGCTATGCTCACAGCTCCCTGGAACAACAAGCTATGTTCACAGCTCCCTGGAACAACAAGCTATGTTCACAGCTCCCTGGAACAACAAGCTATGTTCACAGCTCCCTGGAACAACAAGCTATGTTCACAGCTCCCTGGAACAACAAGCTATGTTCACAGCTCCCTGGAACAACAAGCTATGTTCACAGCTCCCTGGAAAAACAAACTATGTTCACAGCTCCCTGGAACAACAAGCTATGTTCACAGCTCCCTGGAACAACAAGCTATGTTCACAGCTCCCTGGAACAACAAACTATGTTCACAGCTCCCTGGAACAACAAGCTATGTTCACAGCTCCCTGGAACAACAAACTATGTTCACAGCTCCAGTAACATGCAAACCGAAACTGTGGACGAGATGTGTGGATGATGGGATAGAAGTAGTGAGGACGTTATGTGTGGATGATGTGATGGAAGCTGTGAGGAAGGGATGTGTGGATGAAGGGATGAAAGTAGTGAGGAAGAGCTGTGTGGATGACGAGACGGAAGTAGTAAGGAAGAGATGTGTGGATGACGTGATGGAAGTAGTGAGGAAAGGACGTGTGGGTGATGGGATGGAAATAGTGAGGAAGGGATGTGTGGTTGGTGTGATGGAACTAGTGGGGAAGGGGTGTGTGGATGATGTGATGGAAATAGTGGGGAAGGGATATGTGGATGATCTGGTGGAAATAGTGTGGAAGGGATGTGTGGATGACGTAATGGAAGTAGTGAGGAAGGGATGTGTGGATGATGTGGTGGCAGTAGTGAGGAAGGGATGTGTGGATGATGTAATGGAAGTAGTGAGGAAGGGATATGTGGATGATGTGGTGGGAGTAGTGAGGAAGGGATGTGTGGATGATGTAATGGAAGTAGTGAGGAAGGGATGTGTGGATGATGTAATGGAACTAGTGAGGAAGGGATGTGTGGATGATGTGGTGGGAGTAGTGAGGAAGGGATGTGTGGATGATGTAATGGAAGTAGTGAGGAAGGGATATGTGGATGATGTGGTGGGAGTAGTGAGGAAGGGATGTGTGGATGATGTAATGGAAGTAGTGAGGAAGGGATGTGTGGATGGTGTAATGGAAGTAGTGAGGAAGGGATGTGTGGATGATGTGGTGGGAGTAGTGAGGAAGGGATATGTGGATGATGTAATAGAAGTAGTGAGGAAGGGATGTGTGGATGATGTAATGGAAGTAGTGAGGAAGGGATGTGTGGATGATGTGGTGGGAGTAGTGAGGAAGGGATATGTGGATGATGTGGTGGGAGTAGTGAGGAAGGGATATGTGGATGATGTAATGGAAGTAGTGAGGAAGGGATGTGTGGATGATGTAATGGAAGTAGTGAGGAAGGGATGTGTGGATGATGTGGTGGCAGTAGTGAGGAAGGGATGTGTGGATGATGTAATGGAAGTAGTGAGGAAGGGATGTGTGGATGATGTGGTGGGAGTAGTGAGGAAGGGATGTGTGGATGATGTAATGGAACTAGTGAGGAAGGGATGTGTGGATGATGTAATGGAAGTAGTGAGGAAGGGATGTGTGGATGATGTGGTGGAACTAGTGAGGAAGGGATGTGTGGATGATGTAATGGAAGTAGTGAGGAAGGGATGTGTGGATGATGTGATGGAAGTAGTGAGGAAGGGATGTGTGGATGATGTGGTGGGAGTAGTGAGGAAGGGATGTGTGGATGATGTGGTGGGAGTAGTGAGGAAGGGATGTGTGGATGATGTAATGGAAGTAGTGAGGAAGGGATGTGTGGATGATGTGGTGGGAGTAGTGAGGAAGGGATGTGTGGATGGTGTGATGGAAGTAGTGAGGAAGGGATGTGTGGATGATGTAATGGAAGTAGTGAGGAAGGGATGTGTGGATGATGTGGTGGGAGTAGTGAGGAAGGGATGTGTGGATGATGTGGTGGGAGTAGTGAGGAAGGGATGTGTGGATGATGTGGTGGGAGTAGTGAGGAAGGGATGTGTGGATGATGTAATGGAAGTAGTGAGGAAGGGATGTGTGGATGATGTGGTGGGAGTAGTGAGGAAGGGATGTGTGGATGATGTGGTGGGAGTAGTGAGGAAGGGATGTGTGGATGATGTGATGGAACTAGTGAGGAAGGGATGTGTGGATGATGTAATGGAAATAGTGGGGAAGGGATGTGTGGATGATGTAATGGAAGTAGTGAGGAAGGGATGTGTGGATGATGTGGTGGCAGTAGTGAGGAAGGGATGTGTGGATGATGTAATGGAAGTAGTGAGGAAGGGATGTGTGGATGATGTGGTGGGAGTAGTGAGGAAGGGATGTGTGGATGATGTAATGGAACTAGTGAGGAAGGGATGTGTGGATGATGTAATGGAACTAGTGAGGAAGGGATGTGTGGATGATGTAATGGAACTAGTGAGGAAGGGATGTGTGGATGATGTAATGGAACTAGTGAGGAAGGGATGTGTGGATGATGTAATGGAACTAGTGAGGAAGGGATGTGTGGATGATGTGATGGAAGTAGTGAGGAAGGGATGTGTGGATGATGTGATGGGAGTAGTGAGGAAGGGATGTGTGGATGATGTGATGGAAGTAGTGAGGAAGGGATGTGTGGATGATGTGATGGAACTAGTGAGGAAGGGATGTGTGGATGATGTGATGGAACTAGTGAGGAAGGGATGTGTGGATGATGTGATGGGAGTAGTGAGGAAGGGATGTGTGGATGATGTGATGGAACTAGTGAGGAAGGGATGTGTGGATGATGTAATGGAACTAGTGAGGAAGGGATGTGTGGATGATGTGATGGAACTAGTGAGGAAGGGATGTGTGGATGATGTAATGGAACTAGTGAGGAAGGGATGTGTGGATGATGTAATGGAACTAGTGAGGAAGGGATGTGTGGATGATGTGATGGGAGTAGTGAGGAAGGGATGTGTGGATGATGTAATGGAACTAGTGAGGAAGGGATGTGTGGATGATGTGATGGAACTAGTGAGGAAGGGATGTGTGGATGATGTAATGGAAGTAGTGAGGAAGGGATATGTGGATGATGTGGTGGGAGTAGTGAGGAAGGGATGTGTGGATGATGTGGTGGGAGTAGTGAGGAAGGGATGTGTGGATGATGTAATGGAAGTAGTGAGGAAGGGATGTGTGGATGATGTAATGGAACTAGTGAGGAAGGGATGTGTGGATGATGTGATGGAAGTAGTGAGGAAGGGATGTGTGGATGATGTAATGGAAGTAGTGAGGAAGGGATGTGTGGATGATGTGGTGGAAGTAGTGAGGAAGGGATGTGTGGATGATGTAATGGAAGTAGTGAGGAAGGGATGTGTGGATGATGTAATGGAACTAGTGAGGAAGGGATGTGTGGATGATGTAATGGAAGTAGTGAGGAAGGGATGTGTGGATGATGTGGTGGGAGTAGTGAGGAAGGGATGTGTGGATGATGTAATGGAAGTAGTGAGGAAGGGATGTGTGGATGATGTAATGGAAGTAGTGAGGAAGGGATGTGTGGATGATGTGGTGGGAGTAGTGAGGAAGGGATGTGTGGATGATGTGATGGGAGTAGTGAGGAAGGGATGTGTGGATGATGTAATGGAACTAGTGAGGAAGGGATGTGTGGATGATGTGATGGAAATAGTGGGGAAGGGATGTGTGGATGATGTAATGGAAGTAGTGAGGAAGGGATGTGTGGATGATGTGGTGGAAGTAGTGAGGAAGGGATGTGTGGATGATGTAATGGAACTAGTGAGGAAGGGATATGTGGATGGTGTAATGGAAGTAGTGGGGAAGGGATGTGTGGATGATGTGGTGGGAGTAGTGAGGAAGGGATGTGTGGATGATGTAATGGAAGTAGTGAGGAAGGGATGTGTGGATGATGTAATGGAAGTAGTGAGGAAGGGATGTGTGGATGATGTAATGGAAGTAGTGAGGAAGGGATGTGTGGATGATGTGATGGAAGTAGTGAGGAAGGGATGTGTGGATGATGTAATGGAACTAGTGAGGAAGGGATATGTGGATGGTGTAATGGAAGTAGTGGGGAAGGGATGTGTGGATGATGTGGTGGGAGTAGTGAGGAAAGCAAGAACAAGAACACGTGACAACGTTAAAGGTATTACGTATGTCAAAGGAGCGACAGAGCCTTACAGGACATGATAAAACATCATGATATCGCTTCAGCAGGCAGACCTCATATAAATCTTACGAGAATACTAGTGCATACTAAGGGCAAAGACGAGGACAGTGGAAAGACAGACTGCACATACACGATCCCTCAGAAGAGCCATAATCACACCTATAAGGGCAGAGGAGCAAAAGAAGGAGGTTGAAAGCATCACGATCAGACGATGTACCTGTGAACACAAAAATCATCAACATTGGAACATAAATCAGCAATCACAGATCTTGCCAACATAAACAACTACATTAATGACTGAGAGGAAGCCAAGGTGAATGAGAGGGAAAGTAACAGAAGTATGAGATGGATAATGGAGGCCCTCTGGATCAGAAAGTAACAGAAGTATAAGATGGATAAAGGAGGCCCTCTGTGTCAGAAAGTAACATAAGTGTGAGATGGATAAAGGAAGCCCTCTGAGTCAGAAAGTAACATAAGTGTAAGATGGATAAAGGAGGCCCTCTGGATCAGAAAGTAACAGAAGTATAAGATGGATAAAGGAGGCCCTCTGTGTCAGAAAGTAACAGAAGTGTAAGAAGGATAAAGGAAGCCCTCTGAGTCAGAAAGTAACATAAGTGTAAGATGGATAAAGGAGGCCCTCTGGATCAGAAAGTAACATAAGTGTGAGATGGATAAAGGAGGCCCTCTGGGTCAGAAAGTAACAGAAGTGTAAGATGGATAAAGGAGGCCCTGTGGATCAGAAAGTTACAGAAGTGTAAGATGAATAAAGGAGACCCTCTGGATCAGAAAGTAACAGAAGTGTGATTTGGATAATGGAGGCCCTCTGTATAAGAAATTAACAGAAGTGTGATTTGGATAATGGAGGCCCCGTGGATCAGAAAGTAACAGAAGTGTGATATGGATAAAGGAAGCCCTCTGAAAAAAAAAGTAACATGAGGGTGATTTGGGTAATGGAGGCCCCGCGGATCAAAAAGTAAAGTAACAGAAGTGTTATATGGATAAAGGAGGCCCTCTTTATCAGAAAGTAGCAGAAGTCTGATTTGGATAACGGATACCCCGTGGATCAGAAAGTAACAGAAGTGTGAGATGGATAAAGGAGGCCCTCTGAACAAGAAAGTAACAAAAGAGTGATATGGATAAAGGAGGCCCTCTTGATCAGAAAGTAACAGAAGTGTGATTTGGATAATGGAGGCCCTTTGGATCAGCAAGTAACAGACGTGTGAGACTTATAAAGGAAGCCATCTGGATCAGAAAGTAACAAAAGTGTGAGATGGACAAAGAAAACCCTCTAGATCTGAAATAACAGAAGTGTGATTTGGATAATGGAGGCCCCGTGGATCAGAAAGTAACGGAAGTGTGATATGGATAAAGTAGGCCCTGGGGATCAGAAGTAACAGAAGTATGAGATTGATAAAGGAGGCTCTCTAGGTCAGAAAGTAAACACATATCATGAATCGGGACGACGGGGGTGCCGGATCAGCCACGTGTGGAAGAGCGAGTAGAAGAAGAACTAAGTCCCATAATTCAGTTCCTGAAGAAGGCATCATATATTTATCAAAACCTTGAAATGAGTAAACTTTAATATTTGCGTTAAGAAGAAAAATTCATAATCATTTATCATACCTTTTTCAACAATATATCGTTGTTGCAATTATATATTTTTGTTATTGTGTTATTTGGCATTTCCATTTCCATGGTATATCAAACCTGTGTATCCAATTGAACTTCAATCACTAAAATTGGTTGTAACATCTGGGTCCTATGTTTCGAACGAATACTAATATTTCCTAATTATGTTGTGAAGTGTATGTGATAACCAGTTTTATTTCCACCCATCTGTTCCAGCAGTTCGCTGTTGTTCATACACTTATAATAATAATAATATCTAAATAGTTGGACATTGTCTTGGAGTGTTTTGGCTTCCACCTTTCATGTTACATGCGACTTGCGTGTGTAAATGTCTTACCATTCTAGCGTAACACGTGTTTTGTAAGTTAGACGTTCAGTTAAGTTCAATTGGTGAACTCGCTAAATTCACTTCCACGCGATGTCACATAAATGTACTGTGACATTTGTATTACATTGCACTCGGTTTTCTCGGGGATAATATATGTTGACCCCAATCCGTTTGTGGAATGATCTGTGCCATAATGCCCATCTGTGCACTCGAGTGTTCTAATTGATTGGATACAAGTATATGCGGCGTTTTAGCAATGGGAGTAACAACGAGCCTAGGTTGCGTGTCTACGTGCTACTCACGTAGAGCTAGCAATGGGAGTAACAACGAGCCTAGGTTGCGTGTCTACGTGCTACTCACGTAGAGCTAGCAATGGGAGTAACAACGAGCCTAGGTTGCGTGTCTACGTGCTACTCACGTAGAGCTAGCAAAGGGAGTAACAACGAGCCTAGGTTGCGTGTCTACGTGCTACCCACGTAGAGCTAGCAATGGGAGTAACAACGAGCCTAGGTTGCGTGTCTACGTGCTACTCACGTAGAGCTATTAACGAACGCCGCTCACGGATGGGAGGAGTAGAGTAATGCAATATAACATACTATATTATACTGCATACTTTACTCAGGAAGTATGAATGTTTTTGTAAGATCTCACTTTGCTGTTGAGTTGGATAATGTGACGACTGCCAACATTTTATAAAACCCAAAGGACTGAGTCATTTTGGCTCATTTTGGAATATGTATCTCTGCATCAATATTATATGCCACCGGTTTAAACGAATTGTATTCCAAAGATACAACAAGAGAGAGGATGACCACGCAATAGACGGATAGATGAGACCAAAGATACAACAAGAGAGAGGATGACCACGCACGAGACGGATGGATGAGACCAAAGATACAACAAGAGAGAGGATGACCACACAAGAGACGGATAGATGAGACCAAAGATACAACAAGAGAGATGATGACCACGCAAGAGACGGATGGATGAGACCAAAGATACAACAAGAGAGAGGATGACCACGCAAGAGACGGATGGATGAGACCAAAGATACAACAAGAGAGAGGATGACCACGCAAGAGACGGATGGATGAGACCAAAGATACAACAAGAGAGAGGATGACCACGCAAGAGACGGATGGATGAGACCAAAGATACAACAAGAGAGAGGATGACCACGCAAGAGACGGATGGATGAGACCAAAGATACAACAAGAGAGAGGATGACCACGCAAGAGACGGATGGATGAGACCAAAGATACAACAAGAGAGAGGATGACCACGCAAGAGACGGATGGATGAGACCAAAGATACAACAAGAGAGAGGATGACCACGCAAGAGACGGATGGATGAGACCAAAGATACAACAAGAGAGAGGATGACCACGCAAGAGACGGATGGATGAGACCAAAGATACAACAAGAGAGAGGATGACCACGCACGAGACGGATGGATGAGACCAAAGATACAACAAGAGAGAGTATGACCACGCAAGAGACGGATGGATGAGACCAAAGATACAACAAGAGAGAGGATGACCACGCAAGAGACGGATGGATGAGACCAAAGATACAACAAGAGAGAGGATGACCACGCACGAGACGGATGGATGAGACCAAAGATACAACAAGAAAGAGGATGACCACGCAAGAGACGGATGGATGAGACCAAAGATACAACAAAGAGAGGATGACCACGCACGAGACGGATGGATGAGACCAAAGATACAACAAGAGAGAGATGACCACGCAAGAGACGGATGGATGAGACCAAAGATACAACAAGAGAGAGGATGACCACGAAGAGACGGATGGATGAGACCAAAGATACAACAAGAGAGAGTATGACCACGAAGAGACGGATGGATGAGACCAAAGATACAACAAGAGAGAGGATGACCACGCAAGAGACGGATGGATGAGACCAAAGATACAACAAGAGAGAGTATGACCACGAAGAGACGGATGGATGAGACCAAAGATACAACAAGAGAGAGTATGACCACGAAGAGACGGATGGATGAGACCAAAGATACAACAAGAGAGAGGATGACCACGCAAGAGACGGATGGATGAGACCAAAGATACAACAAGAGAGAGTATGACCACGCAAGAGACGGATGGATGAGACCAAAGATACAACAAGAGAGAGTATGACCACGCAAGAGACGGATGGATGAGACCAAAGATACAACAAGAGAGAGTATGACCACGCAAGAGACGGATGGATGAGACCAAAGATACAACAAGAGAGAGATGACCAGAGAGACGGATGGATGAAAAAGATACACAAGAGAGAGACCACAAGAGACGGATAGATGAGACCAAAGATACAACAAGAGAGAGGATGACCACGCAAGAGACGGATGGATGAGACCAAAGATACAACAAGAGAGGGTATGACCACGAAGAGACGGATGGATGAGACCAAAGATACAACAAGAGAGAGTATGACCACGCAAGAGACGGATGGATGAGACCAAAGATACAACAAGAGAGAGTATGACCACGCAAGAGACGGATGGATGAGACCAAAGATACAACAAGAGAGAGTATGACCACGCAAGAGACGGATGGATGAGACCAAAGATACAACAAGAGAGAGGATGACCACGCAAGAGACGGATGGATGAGACCAAAGATACAACAAGAGAGAGGATGACCACGCAAGAGACGGATGGATGAGACCAAAGATACAACAAGAGAGAGGATGACCACGCAAGAGACGGATGGATGAGACCAAAGATACAACAAGAGAGAGGATGACCACGCAAGAGACGGATGGATGAGACCAAAGATACAACAAGAGAGAGTATGACCACGCAAGAGACGGATGGATGAGACCAAAGATACAACAAGAGAGAGTATGACCACGCAAGAGACGGATAGATGAGACCAAAGATACAACAAGAGAGAGGTTGACCACGAAGAGACGGATCTATGAGACCAAAGATACAACAAGAGAGATGATGACCACGCACGAGACGGATGGATGAGACCAAAGATACAACAAGAGAGAGTATGACCACGCAAGAGACGGATGGATGAGACCAAAGATACAACAAGAGAGATGATGACCACGCAAGAGAAGGATAGATGAGACCAAAGATACAACAAGAGAGAGGATGACCACGCAAGAGACGGATGGATGAGACCAAAGATACAACAAGAGAGAGTATGACCACGCAAGAGACGGATAGATGAGACCAAAGATACAACAAGAGAGATGATGACCACGTAAGTGACGGATAGATGAGACCAAAGATACAACATGAGAGAGTATGACCACGCAAGAGACGGATAGATGAGACCAAAGATACAACAAGAGAGAGTATGACCACGCAAGAGACGGATGGATGAGACCAAAGATACAACAAGAGAGAGTATGACCACGCAAGAGACGGATAGATGAGACCAAAGATACAACAAGAGAGAGTATGACCACGCAAGAGACGGATGGATGAGACCAAAGATACAACAAGTGAGAGGTTGACCACGAAGAGACGGATAGATGAGACCAAAGATACAACAAGAGAGAGGTTGACCACGCAAGAGACGGATGGATGAGACCAAAGATACAACAAGAGAGAGGTTGACCACGCAAGAGACGGATGGATGAGACCAAAGATACAACAAGAGAGAGGTTGACCACGAAGAGACGGATGGATGAGACCAAAGATACAACAAGAGAGAGTATGACCACGCAAGAGACGGATGGATGAGACCAAAGATACAACAAGAGAGAGGTTGACCACGAAGAGACGGATGGATGAGACCAAAGATACAACAAGAGAGATGATGACCACGCACGAGACGGATGGAGGAGACCAAAGATACAACAAGAGAGATGATGACCACGCAAGAGACGGATGGATGAGACCAAAGATACAACAAGAGAGAGTATGACCACGCAAGAGACGGATAGAAGACCAAAGATACAACAAGAGAGAGGATGACCACGCACGAGACGGATGGGTGATACCAAAGATACGACAAGAGAGAGGATGACCACGCAAGAGACGGGTGGGTGAGACCAAAGATACAACAAGAGAGAGGATGACCACGCAAGAGACGGATAGATGAGACCAAAGATACAACAAGAGAGAGGATGACCACGCAAGAGACGGATGGATGAGACCAAAGATACAACAAGAGAGATGATGACCACGCAAGAGACGGATAGATGAGACCAAAGATACAACAAGAGAGAGGATGACCACGCACGAGACGGATGGGTGATACCAAAGATACGACAAGAGAGAGGATGACCACGCAAGAGACGGGTGGGTGAGACCAAAGATACAACAAGAGAGAGGATGACCACGCAAGAGACGGATAGATGAGACCAAAGATACAACAAGAGAGAGGATGACATCGCACGAGACGGATGGGTGAGACCAAAGATACAACAAGAGAGAGGATGACCACGCACGAGACGGATGGATGAGACCAAAGATACAACAAGAGAGAGGATGACCACGCACGAGACGGATGGGTGATACCAAACATACGACAAGAGAGAGGATGACCACGCAAGAGACGGGTGGGTGAGACCAAAGATACGACAAGAGAGATGATGACCACGCATTGCATCAATGTGTTTCATATATTCTAACCTTATTTCGCAGACTTGAGAAACAGGGAGAAGTGGCTATAAAATGATTGAAGTCGCCCTTGAATATTGGTTTTTTTACATGAGAATGTTGTAATATTAACACCCGAATGAGCCGAATGAATGGCACAGACAATAACATAATTGTTTATCATCACTAATTCTACATTAAACAATAATGCCACTTTTTTGCAGGTACTGCTATTATCACTAGACATGGGCGCGACTACTCCAGGTAAATGTGTGTGTGCGTGCGTGCGTGCGTGCGTGCGTGCGTGCGTGCGTGCGTGCGTGCGTGCGTGCGTGCGAACGTGCGTATTTAGTACTTGTAAATAAATTCCTACGATTTTCATTAAATTGTCAAACTTATCTCTTGTATGAAAGCAGTCAAGATGACTAGGCCATTTTTTTATAACAAAAAAACTAATTTATTATATGCAGGATATATATATATACGTTGTTGCCGCCGCCGCCGCCGCCGCCGTTGCTATGATTATGATTTTTATTTTTATTGTGAGTGTGATTGTGACTGTGATTGTGATTATGAGTATTTTTATTTGTATTAGTACTAGTATTCGTATTCGTATTCGTATTCGTATTCGTATTCGTATTCGTATTCGTATAGTATTAGTATTAGTATTAGTATTAGTGTTAGTATTAGTATTAGTATTAGTATTAGCATTAGTATTAGCATTAGTATTATTAATGTTGTCCGTCCCCAGGTTCCTGGGACATGTGGACGTCAGCGACTTTCCAGTTCCAGTCCCGCGCCTACCGCTGGCGCAGTGGGGACACCGTGTCACTGCCCGACAGACTCTGGGTCGACGGCGTCAAGCCCGACACGCAGTACGGCGTCGCCGTCATTGTCACATACAAGTGTGTAATAGTCACGTACATGTGCGGCAGTGTAATGTACATATGCGGTATTGTCACGCACATATTTGTGTATGTGTGTGTATGTGTGTGTGTGTGTGTTTGTGCGCGTACGTGCGTGCGTGAGTGTGTGCGTGCGTGCTTGCGTGCGTGCTTGCGAATGTCATTGTCATGTACACGTGTGTGTGTGTGTGTGTGTGTGTGTGTGTGTGTGTGTGTGTGTGTGTGTGTGTGTGTGTGTGTGTGTGTGTGTGTGTGTGTGTGTGTGTGTGTGTGTGTGTGTGTGTGTGTGTGTGTGTGTGCGTGCGTGCGTGCGTGCGTGCGTGCGTGCGTGCGTGCGTGCGTGCGTGCGTGCGTGCGTGCGTGCGTGCGTCATTGTCACGTACATGTGTGTCATTGTTATACTCGTTTTAGCATACATATATTCAAGCCTATTAGCTAATGGTATTTCTCAGCAACATTTATTTAATATGTGTATAGTGCCTGAAATATATATTCGTCAACAGAAACTAGGTGGCATGCAGGATTTTAATTACTGCGCTCACTTTACATGTTGGGCAAACAGCTCTCTTATCTCGGACACATTTCAAGAACGAACAAGTCAAAACCTTCGAGCTACTGCGCCACTGACAGACTCTAGAAGAACATTTCGGCAATGACAGACTCTAGAAGAACGTTACGCCGCTGACAGACACTAGAAGAACGTTACGCCGCTGACAGACTCTAGAAGAATGTTAGGCCATTGACATACACTAGAAGAACGTTACGCCACTGACAGACTCTAGAAGAACGTTACGCAATTGACAGACTCTAGAAGAACGTTAAGCCACTGAAAGACTCTAGAAGAACGTTAAGCCACTGACAAACTCTAGAAGAACGTTACACCACTGACAGACTCTAGAAGAACGTTACGCAATTGACACACTCTAGAAGAACGTTAAGCCACTGAAAGACTCTGGAAGAACGTTATGCCACTGACAAACTCTAGAAGAACGTTACGCCACTGACAGACTCTAGCAGAACGCTACGTCACTGACAGACTCTAGAAGAACGTTACGCCACTGACAGATTCTAGCAGAACATTACGCCACTGACAGACTCTAGCAGAACGTTACGTCACTGACAGACTCTAGAACGTTCTCCAGAAAGGAGATATGTTCCACACCACAGACGACGATGATGACAATAACACGTGATAACATCCACTATTACTTGAGTCTCTCTCACACAGCGAGGGCCGCCTCAAGCTGGACCTACGTCATCAGAGAAAGAAACTCAACGGCTTCGTCTGTGAACGCGGTACGTAGAGGTCGTGTATATGACCGCGGCAGCCGCAGCTCGAGATCTCTTATTGAATACACTCACATATGCCCACGCACACGCTGCGCGCACGTACACCCGCATGCACATATGCACGTTCACGCACGCACCACGCACACACACACACACGCAGGCACACATAGACACACATACACATTTGATGAATTGTGTTGTTTGTTATTTTAGCACATTTTGAAAACCCGATGCGCCGTTCCAAAACAACCCGTTGTTCTATTAGCCTTTTTGCCAGCAGTGCTGACCGGCGAGTCATGTGACGCGACGTGGACGCTGTCGACGCTGGGCGCCGTGACGACCTGCGTGCGGGCGATGCTGGCCGAGGAGGGCGTTGTCTGGCGGGATGCTGTGACACGGTGCAGAGAGTCAGGGGCAGAGATCGTCTCCATCCAAACGACGGACAAGTTCCTTCAAATACGCAACTTGATCGATGATATGGGTTGGTTCATTACGTGTAACTCTTGCAAATACTAATGCCATTGTGTGACATTATGACTAGATGTAGCATAAACATAACAGCACTTTCCATTTTAAAGTTACGTTGTAGCAACTGGCTTCTTCTTTCGTATGCTATCGTCATCGTCATCGCCATCGTCATCGTCACCGCCATCGTCATCGCCATCGTCATCGCCATCGCCATCGTCATCGTCACGGGTCTGATATTTAGGTTGCTCTTATCGAGCCACTCGAGTGTAGTTGAGTCGACACTCGCGTGTAGTTGAGTCGACACTCGCGTGTAGTTGAGTCGACACAATATAATATAGAGGAGCCTGACCTCCCCACGCCAGGCAGTAGTGTAATATAGAGGTGCCTGACCTCCCCACGCCAGGCCGTAGTGTAATATAGAGGCGCCTGACCTCCCCACGCCAGGCAGTAGTGTAATATAGAGGAGCCTGACCTCCCCACGCCAGGCCGTAGTGCAATATAGAGGTGCCTGACCTCCCCACGCCAGACAGCAGTGTAATATAGAGGTGCCTGACCTCCCCATTACAGACCGTAGTGTAATATAGAGGCGCCTGACCTCCCCACGCCAGACCGCAGTGTAATATAGAGGTGCCTGACCTCCCCACGCCAGGCCGTAGTGCAATATAGAGGTGCCTGACCTCCCCACGCCAGACCGCAGTGTAATATAGAGGTGCCTGGCCTCCCCATTCCAGACCGTAGTGTAATATAGAGGTGCCTGACCTCCCCACGCCAGACCGTAGTGTCATATAGAGGTGCCTGACCTCCCCACGCCAGACCGTAGTGTAATATAGAGGCGCCTGACCTCCCCACGCCAGACCGTAGTGTAATATAGAGGTGCCTAACCTCCCCACGCCAGACCGTAGTGTAATATAGAGGCGCCTGACCTCCCCACGCCAGACCGCAGTGTAATATAGAGGCGCCTGAACTCCCCACGCCAGACCGCAGTGTAATATAGAGGCGCCTGACCTCCCCACGCCAGACCGCAGTGTAATATAGAGGTGCCTGACCTTCCCATGCCAGACCGCAGTGTAATATAGAGGCGCCTGACCTCCCCACGCCAGACCGTAGTGTAATAAGAGGCGCCTGACCTCCCCACGCCAGACCGCAGTGTATTATAGAGGGGCCTGACCTCTCCACGCTACACCGCAGTGCAATATAGAGGTGTCTGACCTCCCCACGCCAGACCGCAGTGTAATATAGAGGTGCCTGACCTCCCCACGCCAGACCGCAGTGTAATATAGAGGTGCCTGACCTTCCCACGCCAGACCGCAGTGTAATATAGAGGTGCCTGACCTCCCCACGCCAGACCGTGATCGGTTTAGTCCAAGTTGATGCACTCGTTGAAGGTGTGTGCACGAATCGGTTGTAATGTTGTGGTGAGGGATGCCCACGACTCAGTTCATCGTCTTTACCAAGTGTTCCACACAGACTCTTGCGGGAGGGCAGTGGAGATTTAACAACTGACAAAACGTTCCGATGAAGGAAACTAAAATGTGCCTCGCTTAATCAACATTTGTCTTTGTTCCGTTCACAGTTCGGAGACCGAATTCAACGGAAACAATGTCTACGTGGTTGTCCGTTACCACTGGCATGACCACGGAAGACGCCGTGACGTCAGACGCGTCAATTGCCACCGTAACGGACAAGGACACCATTGCCCCGACGGTGACCAAGACGGAGGAGGTGACATTAAAAACAAGTACAGTCGCCATTGCTGAGGTGGACGTCAGAACTACACCGGAACTTGTGACAGAGTTCTCACCGCCATCCATCGAGCCATCGACGTCAGACTCGACGACTGCGTCCTCCGAGTCCCTGGCGCTCCGTGGATTCATCCCCGTCACAACACCCCAGACAACATCCCAAATTACACCTCGGAAAACACTCGAGATAACAACCCAGACCCCACCACGGACATCAACCCGAACAACACTCGAGATAACAACCCAGACCCCACCACGGACATCAACCCGAACAACACTCGAGATAACAACCCAGACCCCACCACGGATATCAACCCGGACAACACCCCCGGCGACAACTCGGGGTTCTCGCCACCGGAAGGCCCGCACACCGGCCCCCGACCCCGTGGTGTTGACCCGCCGACCGGAGCAGCCATCGTGGACGGAGGGCGACAAGCGGCCGTCAGCCATCGGTGTCGGGGTCGTCGCCATCCTCCTGACTGCCGGCTTCTTCGTCGGCCTTCTCCTCCTGGACATGGCGGCCCTCAGACGGGACTTCCGCACGCTCAGACGCAACGTCCGGTGCGCCGTCCGTCGGATGAAGCCGCGCAATAGGGCAGACGCTCACGTCGTGAAATCGTTGCCTCTCGAACAGTAATAACGCCAGGCTTTCATGTCTCTCGCCAGGCTTTCATGTCTCTCGCCAGGCTTTCATGTCTCTCTCCAGACTTTGATGTCTCTCGCCAGGCTTTCATCCATAATGATATCACTTAGCACTGCTTGTTCTCTGAAGTAAACTATCTGTTTAGACATTTGGTTACGAAAGATCGATGTGACGGAAACAAAGGTGCCAAGTGCTCAGTGTGTGGGAAAACGTTCATATGATTCGGACAATTATCTGTTTGGATGTTTATTTTTACAATCAGGTTCCTTCCTGACAACAATAAAGGTACATATACCACAAACTGCGACAGGGTTTCTTCTTTGGCTTAGCAGCTGTCCCTCCCCACGCTGGAGATGGGTATTGCCAACTGTCACCAAGGAAGATGTTGACTTTTTCTTAAAATGTTCTGTCTCCCTGATAGTATGTAATACGCTGTATTAACGTTAAAATCGATTGAGAAGCGATTGTCACCCTAACTGGACTCAAGTGACGTCATCTGCTTCAAATGGCAAATAACAAACAACGGCGGAATATTCATCAATTGAATTAACTGTTGACATATCTCATCACTACGCGACAACATGGCAGTAAAGTACTTCATTTGCATGCCAGTAATAGCTCGATCCAGTCGACGGTGTGAAATGTTGACTGAAGGGTTCAGCCTACTGATATGTTTCCAATTGGCGACCATGTTAACGCTTGGCACGATTATAAGAAAATCGGACCATCAAAAAATTCTTACCTGCCGTTGTCATGTTCTTTTTAAATGCCTGAACGTGCCATACCCGTCAATGTTTACTAATTTCTACATGAACTACTACGCACACGTGCGAAAAAATGCAAAAAAATGCAAAAAAAATCCTTCCGCCTATTGAAATCATCGAAAAATCCACTGTTACACTGTCAACATGTTCTACCAGCAAACTTGCCAATGTGCCTGCTCAAATGCAGTTATGTCAGATGATATGATATGAGCCTACTGTTACGTTTCCCATTGGTGACCATGTTAACGTTTTGCACCATTATAAGAAAACGGGACCATCAAAAATTCTGAAATTTCTTACCTGCCTTTGTCATCATCTTATTGATCGAGTTTGGTCAAAGTCTCGTACTTCTAACGTCTGTAACACACCAGGAAGTGCATGTAATACACCAGGAAGTGTATGTAACACACCAGGAAGTGCATGTAATACACCAGGAAGTGTATGTAACACACCAGGAAGTGCATGTAATACACCAGGAAGTGTATGTAACACACCAGGAAGTGCATGTAATACACCAGGAAGTGTATGTAACACACCAGGAAGTGCATGTAATACACCAGGAAGTGTATGTAACACACCAGGAAGTGCATGTAATACACCAGGAAGTGTATGTAACACACCAGGAAGTGCATGTAATACACCAGGAAGTGTAACTGAGACATGATCCCTGAAAACATGACGGATGAGGCTCACTCGCTGTAGCATTGATTTATTTAGACACCACGTGGTGGCGCCATCATCGGCCGACCGCCGACGACCTGTAAACACTCACTAGATGGCGGGACAGTTTATTGTCCAACACGATAACCAACAGAAGCATGAATTCATAACAATGTCACTTAGCATTGCTTATTGTCTGAAGTAAACTATGTGTTTATACATTTGATTACGAAATACCGGTGTGATGGGAACTTACAGAGATGCCAAGTCTTTCGTTTGAGCTTGCTCTCGAAAAGGACGAGAAAATAAAGATACAAAGTTTTACTTATGTCAATATTATATAGAATAATGATGCTCCAATGCATTCGCTAGATGTCACTACCGTCGACGTACGTTCCAGAGGTTTGCACTCATAATGAGATTGTCTAGCTAGGACGAGCAACGCTCGGTGTATTTGTATCACAAAGTAATACGCCAACAATTTGACACATCAAGTATTCATTTTCATATTTCATGGTATCAAATTAATAAGCGCATAGCGCAAACAAATTAATTGTTGTTTTATTGAGCTATGTGTGATGCTATTATATAGACTTGTTCTAAACAATCTGACTATCATTTGAATTGAATTTGAATAAATCAGAAGCGAGTTTTATACATGACATTTAACAAGCATTCCTACAAAGGTTTGTTTATAAATAACTCGAATTCATGGACGTTAATGTAAGAACACATAACTATTTAGAATACATCTTTTGTAAATATTTCACTAGCTTCTATTTCGTTTATTTCACGATAAATACGGCTCTAGTTAGTATACACCGAAATGGTGATCGTTGTGTGTTAATTAAGATGTTGTGTTGATGATTCTGCGGAGATAAATTTAATAAACACTAAATCATCGGTATTCGGGTTACATGTACTTGTGTATCTTATATGAGTAACATCAACAATTGTCTTATTTCCTGATGTATTTCTTATATTTTGCCCAACATTTTCGTCACCGAAGAACGTCCGGGCAATCACTGTGACCAAAACAAATCCGACAAAACAATACGATTGATTTCTTTAAATGTGACAGAGATTAATCACGTGACAAGTGTAGTTTGTCGGTGCATTCATTTGGTCAGCAGTAGAGTAGTTGACCCGGCGCTCAAAGTCAATAATGACGCTAATAAAACGACGTAAATGCAATACTTAGTCCTCGCCTACTGAGTCCCTGACGTAGACACTCGTAACGTAATGACAAGGACAATACAGCTGTGTGTCCCTCGCCCGATAGCGGACGGCGTGTGGCTCGAGCCATACAACAGTTGGGGTTATTACGAAGTGGTCGCGGATTGTCACTGATTTCACGCCTCCAGACCACTGACCGTCAGGACGGGGGTCCATTGCGGGGGTTCAAGACGAGGGTCCATGGCGAGGAGACGTCTCTCCGGTCCTTTGTCTACAGTTGACAGCGATCGTCCGTCCAGACTACGACCAGCGTCGGCGACCGGGAAGACTCGCCGGAGGGAGGCGAATGTGACGACACGTTAGGCAGACGCGGATCCAGGGGGTCGTGGGGGTGTTCTTCCCCCCGGTTTGCTTGGAAAATATGTTTTTGGCTTTACTCTTATCTGATAACTAACTTAGTCTAAGAGCTTAGAGCACATTATTACCTGTGTGTATAGCCACAACACAACATTACCCGTGTGTATAGCCACAACACATTATAGCCAGTGTGTAAAGCCACAACACATCACTACCAGTGTGTATAGGGACAACACATAATTACCAGTGTGTGTATAGACACAACACATCATTACCACTGTGTAAAACCACAATACATCATTACTAGTGTGTATAGCCACAACATGAATCTAGCACTATCCAAGGCATGCAAGGTTCCTAAAGTACAAAACATGAAGTCCACCTGCAGACCCTGACTATGTTCTGCAAATAATCACCCAAGAGACAACGACAACTAGAATACTCTTGAGAAAAGCGGAAGCGTGAAGTGAAGCGTGTAGTGAAGTGTGAAGTGAAGCGTGAAGGTTTGAAGGAAGTGGATGTTGGAAATATGAAACTACAAGATGAGTGCAACGACACACTACACTGGAGGACACTGGAGGAGTTTCGTGAAATGTATGAAGCCATCCTTGATTTCCTGAGTGCAGTTACGAGAACAACAAATGGAGTTCAACAACAATGACTGATTTTGTCAAATTTTTTTAGCTTTTCGCCAACTCTGCGCGACCTCAAGCTTCGCGACCTCAAGCTTCGCGACCTCAAGCTCTGCCTTCTTTGCACATGTAAAACACAATGATCTGGAGATTTACACAGCTACATCTTCCGATCGTTTCATAACCAGGCTGTCTAAGCACCCAGACCATATCTGTTGCTCACCTGTAATAAACCACTTTCTGGTAAAATGTTTGTTCGAGTCGAGTAAGTTTAACATGCATAATCACCAAAAATCCACCACATATCCTGCCCCTACCCCACCCCACTCACCCAAAAAAACGTACATACAGCCTCCCCCAGAACCACATTGAGAGCCACTGGTATATAAAATAACAGAAAAATAGCTTCCGTCAAATATCCTCAATTTTGGTTGTAAAGGCATCATTTACTAAAAGGTTTTCATTGTTTTAATATAATATTAGTCATACCATCAATTGGTCCTTTGCCTATT
Organism: Lamellibrachia satsuma; assembly: GCA_033239005.1. Lineage (NCBI taxonomy): Eukaryota > Metazoa > Annelida > Polychaeta > Sabellida > Siboglinidae > Lamellibrachia > Lamellibrachia satsuma. The sequence goes on along the minus strand of BSQZ01000073.1, from coordinate 2,540,462 downwards.
TCAATCACACATATTTTGACAAAGTGCCACATCAAAGATTACTACTTAAATTAAAAGCCCATGGTATCGGGGATAGCATAACTGACTGGATAGAACAATGGCTGACTGACAGAAGACAACGAGTTGTAGTAGATGGAGAAGTTTCAAATTGGAAATCGGTTTTGAGTGGAGTACCTCAAGGATCAGTATTAGGACCTATATTATTCTTAATATATATCAATGACTTGGACGACAGTATAACAAGTAACGTACTGAAATTTGCGGATGACACAAAACTGTTTAGAAAGGTTAATACTGATGGTGATAAACAACATTTACAAAACGATCTAGACAGATTAGTGAAATGGTCTGAGAAATGGCAGATGTTGTTCAATTTTGGGAAATGTAAATGCCTACATACAGGACATAGGAACTTGAATGTAAACTATAAAATGGGAGATACTGTTCTGGGTACTACTGTAAAAGAAAAGGATTTAGGAGTTACAATAAGCGCTGATATGAAAGTTTCAGAGCAGTGTGGTATTGCAGCTTCAAAGGGTAATCAAATTCTTGGATTGATTAGAAGAAACATAACATACAAGGGAAAAAAGTTAATTATACCTCTTTATAAAGCAATAGTTAGACCTCATTTAGAATACTGTATACAAGCATGGAGACCATATCGTAAGAAGGATATAGATACGCTTGAACGCATACAAAGGAGAGCAACTAAAATGATTCCAGAACTGAGAGACCTTAGTTATGAAGAACGCCTGAAAGAATGTGGTTTAACAACTCTAGAAACAAGGAGGTTAAGAGGGGTTCAGATTGAAGTTTTTAAGATATTGAATGGGTATGAAAATATTGATAGAAATATGTTTTTTCTCACTCAAGAAGGATAGCAGAACTAGAGGACATGAGGTAAAATTAGTAAAGGATCAATGTAGATTGGACATCAGGAAGCACTCGTTCTCACAGAGGACAATAAATGAATGGAACAAATTGTCTACAGATTGTGTAACTGCTAGCAGCGTGAATATGTTTAAAAACAAGGTTGACACATATCTCAGGAGGGCGGGCTATAAGTAGATGAACATTGTTGGACTCTCGATAAGCCAATGGCTTCCTTGTCCACTTGCCATCTGGGCCTTTGGCTTTGATGGCAAATCTTGTTAAATCTTGTTAAATCTATTTAATTAATCTAATTGTTAATTGCTGTTAAGTTTTCTGCGTAATACTTTTACTCGACACGCCCGGAAATAAGTCCCAGAAATTGGTTAAATCAAAGCCACATTGCAGATAGTCGGCACTGCCAGACCCAGGCACTAACAAAGGTGTCTCTCTCCCAGACAGCCGGCAGGTGGTGGACGGCTGTGACAGGTGACTCACTAATCTGTTGTCATTCACCGCGCGTGCGCAGTGGAGCGTCACACGGCGCGTGCCTCACCCGACCACCCCCCCTTGCGTCGTTGCCGTCGATTCAGATGCAAATTTAATCAGTTCAAACCAGTCGTTATTATTTTAACAAGCGGACCACACAAAGGCGCCAGTCGTCGCTCGCTGATTGTCCGTCTGGTGGCTTCGAGTCTTTGTTGCTATTTATAGCCACTTCGCGCCCGTTGTCTTTTATCTCCTCGTTAATCGTTAAACACCACAACGATCACGAACGATAGGATACGTGTGTTATTGTCGACATCGCATATATGACTACGACAGATCTAATCTCGCAGTTACCACTGACAATTACGGTTGTTGTGTTATTAATGTGTAATTGCTTAACTAAATTGAATAAACCGCAAAACAGTACAACATGTTACCACAATAATCACCGGGAGTCGATTTCTTATAAATGTCAGGCGCTTATTGGCCGCCTAATAAACGTGTCAGCCCGTCGTATTGTTTATGTTTGACAAGAACATCCACTTTTATAAAAAAATTCTTAGAAAATCACTTGCGTCATATTCTTGATTGTACTAGCAAATGATTTTTATGAACTCTTTTAGGTGCTTCATGTCACCCGTGTAAGCACAGCGACATGAACAGTGTATGGCCAATGCTCCACACAGAGGCTGTGGAGCGTCGTTGTGAGACTCTCCTCGTGTACACAACGACAATATACATCGTGGTGAGACTCTCCTCGTGTACACAATGACAATATACATCGTGGTTAGACACTCCTCGTGTACACAATGACAATATACATCGTGGTGAGACTCTCCTCGTGTACACAATGACAATATACATCGTGGTGAGACTCTCCTCGTGTACACAATGACAATATACATCGTGGTGAGACTCTCCTCGTGTACACAATGACAATATACATCGTGGTTAGACACTCCTCGTGTACACAATGACAATATACATCGTGGTGAGACTCTCCTCGTGTACACAATGACAATATACATCGTGGTGAGACTCTCCTCGTGTACACAATGACAATATACATCGTGGTGAGACTCTCCTCGTGTACACAATGACAATATACATCATGGTTAGACTCTACTCGTGCACACAATGACAATATACATCATGGTTAGACTCTCCTCGTGCACACAATGACAATATACATCGTGGTTAGACACCCCTCGTGTACACAATGACAATATTCATCGTGGTGAGACTCTCCTCGTGTACACAACGACAATATACATCATGGTTAGACTCTCCTCGTGCACACAATGACAATATACATCATGGTGAGACTCTCCTCGTGCACACAATGACAATATACATCGTGGTGAGACTCTCCTCGTGTACACAATGACAATATACATCATGGTGAGGCTCTCCTCGTGCACACAATGACAATATACATCGTGGTGAGACTCTCTTCGTGCACACAATGACAATATACATCATGGTGAGACTCTCCTCGTGCACACATTGACAATATACATCGTGGTGAGACTCTCCTCGTGTACACAATGACAATATACATCATGGTTAGACACTCCTCGTGCACACAATGACAATATACATCATGGTTAGACTCTCCTCGTGCACACATTGACAATATACATCATGGTTAGACTCTCCTCGTGCACACAATGACAATATACATCATGGTTAGACGCTCCTCGTGTACACAATGACAATATACATCATCCAGAGCGTAAACAACGAAGCCCTCATATTTGGTAATGCAAACGACAGGATACCCGTGGACCTGATTGCAACAGTCATGTCTTAACCATCGATGTTGTCTTGTAAGCTATTACTGACCAATGTTGTCTTGTAAGCTATTACTGACCAATGTTGTCTTGTAAGCTATTACTTTTGGTCAGGCTGTGGTTGATCTAATTCTTACGTGTGTAGATTGTTCTGATAATGGTGTATGAGGTTTATGTTCGTCGTCCATGGCAACTGCTTTGCTCCACGAATGTGGTTTATTTGATGTGAAAGTCTTGGTTAGAATATTATTCATTAATACAAACCAAGAGTGACCAATGAGTCACGCCGGGCCAAGAGTGACCAATGAGTCACAGCTGGGTCAAGAGTGACCAATGAGTCACAGCTGGGTCAAGGGTGACCAATGAGTCACAGCTGGGTCAAGAGTGACCAATGAGTTACGGCCGGGTCAAGAGTGACCAATGAGTCACGGCCGGGTCAAGGGTGACCAATGAGTCACAGCTGGGTCAAGAGTGACCAATGAGTCACAGCTGGGTCAAGAGTGACCAATGAGTCACAGCTGGGTCAAGAGTGACCAATGAGTCACGGCCGGGTCAAGAGTGACCAATGAGTCACGGCCGGGTCAAGGGTGACCAATGAGTCACAGCCGGGTCAAGGGTGACCAATGAGTCACAGCTGGGTCAAGAGTGACCAATGAGTCACGGCTGGGCCAAGAGTAACCAATGAGCCACGCCGGGCCAAGAGTGACCAATGAGTCACAGCCGGGTCAAGAGTGACCAATGAGTCACGGCTGGGTCAAGAGTGACCAATGAGTCACGGCCGGGTCAAGAGTGACCAATGAGTCACGGCCGGGTCAAGAGTAACCAATGAGTTACGGCCGGGCCAAGAGTGACCAATGAGTTACGGCCGGGCCAAGAGTGACCAATGAGTTACGGCTGGGTCAAGAGTGACCAATGAGTCACGGCGGGGTGAAGGGTGACCAATGAGTCACGGCTGGGTCAAGAGTGACCAATGAGTCACGGCTGGGTCAAGAGTGACCAATGAGTCACGACCGGATCAAGAATGACCAATGAGTCACAGCCGGGTCAAGAGTGACCAATGAGTTACGGCCGGGCCAAGAGTGACCAATGAGTCACGGCTGGGTCAAGAGTGACCAATGAGTCACGGCCGGGTCAAGAGTGACCAATGAGTCACGGCTGGGTCAAGAGTGACCAATGAGTTACGGCCGGGCCAAGAGTGACCAATGAGTCACAGCCGGGTCAAGAGTGACCAATGAGTCACGCCGGGCCAAGAGTGACCAATGAGTCACGGCCGGGTCAAGAGTGACCAATGAGTCACGGCTGGGTCAAGAGTGACCAATGAGTCACGCCGGGCCAAGAGTGACCAATGAGTCACAGCCGGGTCAAGAGTGACCAATGAGTTACGGCCGGGTCAAGAGTGACCAATGAGTCACGGCTGGGTCAAGAGTGACCAATGAGTTACGGCCGGGCCAAGAGTGACCAATGAGTCACGGCCGGGTCAAGAGTGACCAATGAGTTACGGCCGGGCCAAGAGTGACCAATGAGTCACGGCCGGGTCAAGAGTGACCAATGAGTTACGGCCGGGTCAAGAGTGACCAATGAGTCACGGCCGGGTCAAGAGTGACCAATGAGTCACGGCTATCTGTCACTTGCCGTTCTCGTCTTCTGTTTTTGTCGACGGCGGACGAGGATCGTGACACGTGTCCCTCGCCTACTGATGTTGTCATTCAGTCATCCCCGAAGGGAGACTGGACAACCACTGGGTATTAGTCTGTTAAACAGAAATAAGTCGGTTAAACCCCCCCCTTCGGTGTCACTGGGCATAGGTCAGTGTTTTACACCCGCTTTTACGATAGATTAAGAAAAGTGGCATGTCATGTTATGACGGAACCCCGGTACCCCGGTACACCGCTACCCCGCTACCCAGGTTCCCCGGTACCCCGGTTCTGCGATATCCACTTTTGAGGACACCAGTTATTATACACATTTCTTTCGCCATTTCTTAAGGAAAGTACAGAATTTGACGAGTTTTTCCCAACAGGTTTTCAACAGAACATACGTCTGACACAACAATTCAAACGTTAAGCCTGTAGCAATTTTTGTTCGTCCACTGCGCCATGTATTGTTTACTGGACGTGTGCCAAAACAAACATTATACTTTATCTGAGGTCCCCCGGCCATTGCTTGGTGGGTCTAGGGTGGCAAACCTAGGTCAGAAAATGTTTTTATTTTACATATTGGAAACATTGTGTATTTTCGGTGTAACATTTTTAGCGTTCTCCAATTGGGGCAAATAATGACAATTATTTCCAGGGTAAGAAAGTGTGGCTCAGCATACTGTTCAAATAATCAAAACGTTGCAATTACAATATATTTCTTGCTGCAAAGCTCCCCAAAACGATAACATTTTCTGCAAGTTGAAGTTGAAGAAGAACACAGTGATTCCCCGAATACCGTCTCCACCAGATGAACACACCTAGTACACCACAATCAAAGGCCACACCCTGTAGATGAGTTCCTTGAATAGTTTCTCTTCATATTAGTTCCCTTGAGTTGTGGCCGACTAATTACTGTATGGTTGCACTATTTTAATTGTTGTCCTTTTCCACTGTTCCCTGTTGACAGCTTTCTTCTCTACCTTCCATCGCCACCCGCCTTTCTTCTCTACCTTCCATCGCCACCCGCCTTTCTTCTCTACCTTCCATCGCCACCCGCCTTTTTTCTCTACCTTCCATCGCCATCCGCCTTTCTTCTCTACCTTCCATCGCCACCCGCCTTTTTTCTCTACCTTCCATCGCCACCCGCCTTTCTTCTCTACCTTCCATCGCCACCCGCCTTTCTTCTCTACCTTCCATCGTCACCCGCCTTTCTCCTCTACCTTCCATCGCCACCCGCTTTTCTCCTCTACCTTCCATCTCCACCCGCCTTTCTTCTCTACCTTCCATCGCCACCCGCCTTTCTCCTCTACCTTCCATCGCCACCCGCCTTTCTTCTCTACCTTCCATCGCCATCCGCCTTTCTCCTCTACCTTCCATCGCCATCCGCCTTTCTCCTCTACCTTCCATCGCCACCCGCCTTTCTCCTATACCTTCCATCGCCATCCGCCTTTCTCCTCTACCTTCCATCGCCACCCGCCTTTCTTCTCTACCTTCCATCGCCATCCGCCTTTCTTCTCTACCTTCCATCGCCACCCGCCTTTCTCACACCCTTCTTAATCAGTGTTCGAAATGAAGGGGGTCTGGAGGATCCAGGACTCACCATTAGGCACGAGGGACCTCCCATAAGAAAGAAATATGTAAGCTTGGGGGTCTCACATTTTATCGTTGTACCGATGCAATTACCCATCGGCTGTTACACAGGTTGTTATTATAGCAAGCAAGTCTTTTCGAAAAAATAGGCTAAAATAGGCTAAAATAGGCTAATAGCCATTACAGTGCCTGAAAAGAAAATTGTTTAAGAACATTTTTTTTTCGGGGGGGTGACCAATGTTTTTAGGGGACCCCCAACATTCAGTGGTCATTTCGAACCCTGCTCTTACCACAGTATTCTCGTCTTAACTGTATTGTGCCCCGGCCCGCCTCCACCCGCACTAGTGCCCCGCACGGCCCGGCCCAACTCCACCCGCACTAGTGCACTGCACGGCCCGGCCCGCCTCCATCCGCACTAGTGCCCTGCACGGCCCGGCCCGCCTCCACCCGCACTAGTGCCCTGCACGGCCCGGCCCGCCTCCACCCGCACTAGTGCCCGCACGGCCTGGCCCGCCTCCACCTGGACTAGTGCCCTGCACGGCCCGGCCCACTTCCACCTGGACTAGAGCCCTGCACGGCCCGGCCCGCCTCCACCTGGACTAGTGCCCTGCACGGCCCGGCCCACCTCCACCCGCACTAGTGCCCCGCACGGCCCGGCCCGCCTTCACCCGCACTAGTGCCCCGCACGGCCCGGCCCGCCTTCACCCGCACTAGTGCCCTGCACGGCCTGGCCCGCCTCCACCCGCACTAGTGCCCCGCACGGCCCGGTGCGCCTCCACCCGCACTAGTGCCCTGCACGGCCTGGCCCGCCTCCACCCGCACTAGTGCCCTGCACGGCCCGGCACACCTCCACCCGCCCTAGTGCCCTGCACGGCCCGGCCCGCCTTCACCCACACCAAGAGTCCTTGCATTCATTCGGGGTTTAAATACCGTAGGTCATGGACGGGTCGCTCTCTCCTGCCTACGCCGCCAACTACTCGCACAAACAGACATTCATTTCACTTGTCAATCGGTGATTATACCTATTATTAATAATGACAATTAATTAATTAAGGGGATTCATTTTGACAATGTGCTTGTGGTATTAGGCAATCAAACGTTGTAGCAATTGTTCAATCATACTTATAGATGATCTATCACCGTTGTGCCGTGTATTTTACATTTCCCCTTCTCGTTTCACACGCAATCTGCCTATTTTGGGGCACGTGGGGTATATTTATCTCCCTCGCGCCTTCGTAAACATTCAGCAGCGGCAAAAACCGCTAATCACCGAGCTTGAGAATCGATTAATACGCTTCTAATTTAATGTCCATTTCCATCACAATACGTAATCGTCGTATAACGAAAACAGGCCAGGCCATCGTAAACATTACTCGTTCCACTTCATCGTCTTTGTCGCAATCAGGTTACTAATTAAATAGAGTGTCACTGTTGCTCAACACCGTGACGTCACACCTCAATCAAAGACAGCTGACCCAGTGGCACAGCCCGCTATTTGGACCGCGTTTGATGTACCCGGGTATCTGAACGTCTACGATTAGTGCGACGAATGACAGTCATTGTTCTGGCGTATTTTATATTGGTGAGTTTCAAAAACGATCACGTGATGGCGTGGAACGTTGAAAAAGGTCCAAGGGAAAGTCGCATGAAATGTCATTGTTGTAGGTCAATATAACTGCATGTTTCAGTATCTAGCATTTAGTGAAATCAAAACGCATTATAAGGAACTCAAATGAAAGGATACGTCCGTGACTGTCACTGCTGGTCTTTTATCGCAGCTTGGGCTAATATCGTGTGAATGACCGAGTTGCTATTTGACTGTGTCGCAGGTTTGGGCTAATATCGTGTGAATGACCGAGTTGCTATTTGACTGTGTCGCAGGTTTGGGCTAATATCGTGTGAATGACCGAGTTGCTATTTGACTGTATCACAGGTTTGGGCTAATATCGTGTGAATGACCGAGTTGCTATTTGACTGTGCGCAGGTTTGCGGCGAATAATCCGTCCGTCCGTCCGTCCGTCCGTCGTGACGACAGACGACCTGCTTTAATTCGGCTGTAATAGCTGTGAGCCGTGTTCCCATTAGCGACAACAGAGAGCGTGATTCACCCCGATAAGGCCGAGCTGCGACCGCTTGCCGTACAGTCAGCTTTGTTCGTCCTCGCGGCCGGCATTATTCGCCGCATTGTTACGTAAGATGGCGCTCGTCGCATCCTTTGTGTGCGTCCCCGCGAGGTGGCGCTCGATGCGTCCTTTGTATTCACTGGCAGAGCACGACCGGGGCGCGCCAAACTCCGAGTCTTTGTTGCCGCGGTCTCTATCCCCGCACCCGCGTCGTTGTTATGACGTCTTCTCAGACACTCGACCCCTCGAACGAGGCGTTTCCCACCCGGCATCTCCCACCCACCTTCGCGTCCCATCTGTTTCCCCATCAAAATAATTTTGCATAATACCAGAAGGTTGCGGCACATCAAAGGCGTTGCGTAATTACATTATTATGAATGATCAGTGAGGACTGGCGAGGTGTATTGGGGAATGTGACGTCACAACACGGTAGTAATATTATTAGTAAATATTTCCAGCTACGAATGTATCATGTTTCTTGCACCAGATGTTTCTTGCACCAGATGTTTCTTGCACCATATGTTTCTTGCACCAGATGTTTCTTGCACCAGATGTTTCTTGCACCAGATGTTTCATGCACCAGATGTTTCTTGCACCAGATGTTTCTTGCACCAGATGTTTCATGCACCAGATGTTTCTTGCACCAGATGTTTCTTGCACCAGATGTTTCTTGCACCAGATGTTTCTTGCACCAGATGGCTGTTGTTGCTTACAATGCAATGGAATCGTTTATGTGCGAACACTAAAAAATTTATAAATGTAAAAAATTAAAACTGTTCTTACATAGCGCTGTATCCAGTCCTTGGGACTGTTCTTACATAGCGCTGTATCCAGTCATTGGGACTGTTCTTACATAGCGCTGTATCCAGTCCTTGGGACTGTTCTTACATAGCGCTGTATCCAGTCCTTGGGACTGTTCTTACATAGCGCTGTATCCAGTCCTTGGGACTGTCCTTACATAGCGCTGTATCCAGTCCTTGGGACTGTTCTTACATAGCGCTGTATCCAGTCCTTGGGACTGTCCTTACATAGCGCTGTATCCAGTCCTTGGGACTGTTCTTACATAGCGCTGTATCCAGTCCTTGGGACTGTTCTTACATAGCGTTGTATCCAGTCATTGGGACTGTTCTTACATAGCGCTGTATCCAGTCCTTGGGACTGTTCTTACATAGCGCTGTATCCAGTCCTTGGGACTGTTCTTACATAGCGCTGTATCCAGTCCTTGGGACTGTTCTTACATAGCGCTGCATCCAGTTCTTGGGACTGTCCTTACATAGCGCTGTATCCAGTCATTGGGACTGCTCTTACATAGCGCTGTATCCAGTCCTTGGGACTGCTCGAGGCGCTTTAGGCTTCAACCCCGGCAGACTAGTTCATTCAAGCGGCATCTCGACTATAAACATTCAGCCACGCTGCAATTACTGTGCAAAAATATTCGCTCACATATCCACCATTGTCTACAGCCAAGTACTCATTTGTACAGCTTAATGCACTGGAACTACGTTACCACACCCGTGTAACAGCGATATAAACAGTACGTTACCCCACCCGTGTAACAGCGATATCAACATTATGTTACCCCACCCGTGTAACAGCGATATAAACACTACGTTACCCAACCCGTGTAACAGCGATATAAACACTATGTTACACCACCCGTGTAACAGCGATATAACCACTACGTTACCCCACCCGTGTAACAGCGATATAACCACTACGTTACCCCACCCGTGTAACAGCGATATAACCACAATGTTACCCCACACGTGTAGCAGCGATATAACCACAATGTTACCCCACCCGTGTAACAGCGATATAACCACTACGTTACCCCACCCGTGTAACAGCGATATAACCACTATGTTACCCCACCCGTGTAACAGCGATATAACCACAATATTACCCCACCCGTATAACAGCGATATAACCGCAATGTTACCCCACCCGTGTAACATCGATATAACCATAATGTTACCCCACCCGTGTAACAGCGATATAACCACAATGTTACCCCACCCGTGTAGCAGCGATATAACCACAATGTTACCCCACCCGTGTAACAGCGATATAACCACTACGTTACCTCACCCGTGCAACAGCGATATAACCACAATGTTACCCCACCCGTGTAGCAGCGATATAACCACTACGTTACGTATGTGAATGGTGTGCGATGATGTATGGATGTGAATGGTGTGCGATGACGTATGGGTGAGAATGGTGTGCGATGACGTATGGATGTGAATGGTGTGCGATGACGTAAGGATGTGAATGGTGTGCGATGACGTATGGATGTGAATGGTGTGCGATGACGTATGGATGTGAATGGTGTGCGATGACGCATGGATGAGAATGGTGTGCGATGACGTATGGATGTGAATGGTGTGCGATACAGGACGAGGACATTATATTATTCACAGCTACCCACAGGACAAAGTAAACCAAAGTTTCATTGGGGTTGTGGTTTGATTGGTTTCGTTTAGTATCAAATAGTGATGTTATCACATGGGTCCTTCAGATCGTTAGATCTTTCATGGCCTGTTGTAAGTGCGTGGAACCGTGAACCCAGAAACGACAGGTGGGGTTCGAAATAAAAATCGGCTGCCTCATTGTTAGTGCACTGGCAATTACAGCAGACGTCAAATCGCCGGGTGTCGGCGAACAAAGAAACGGGTTCTCTCTGCCGTGCTCGTAGCGCGCCTGTGACGCCACTCCGTCCACTCGCTTCTGTCGCTGTCACGGCAGGCCGCCGTCTCTCTCTCGCAGGCCGCAGATAAAGACGCGGCCATCTGGCGTGTTTTGAGCGGGAACAGAGCCACTCGCCTCCTGTCGGGGTAATTGATTTACCGGACCCGGCGAAGCGTGCCCGCGTCCACCCCCCCCCCCACACACACACAGTAGCCTTCATCAATCGTACAGCCGGCCGACGCGATTCAGCGGCTCTCGCTCTATTGTTGCGTCGCTGTAAGAGAATCCCCGCGCGTGTCGTGGCGCGTGCCGAGGTCATGTGATACCGCCTGACACCTGCCGCTTGCACCACCAGGACAAAGCCTCGTTCGGATAGATTGAGCCTCATTCAGAAGCGGCGCAGATACAACTCCAGGATTAAGTCTCGCAGCAGGAGCGTATCTGTAGTGCCTAAAAATAAGAATTCACGCCCAAGACAGAGGCCATAATGATGAGTCTATCTCACGTAAATAAGATAACCGAGTACATTACACTATATATATATATATATATATATATATATATATATATATATATATATATATATATATATATATATATATATATATATATATATATATATATATATATATATATATATATACTTAAATCAAAAGCAGGCCAGTTCCAGTGATGCATAACAAAATAGTGTATACATATTTAAATGCTAATGTGCAGTGTTTTATACTAAATCATTACGTTTTGATCATTTAGTATAAAACACTGCATAAATGACAGCTTACTGCACAGAAATTATGTATGTAATTACCCGGTTTTGTTAATTTGGTTGTTAAATATAGGAGGAAACCACCACACCTGCACATCTTCAGCCACAACTTTTCAATCCTTTCAGAAAAAATATTACATTTTTAACAAGTATCTACAAATGTGACCAAATGCCCCATGAAGAATTGACGTAGCATGTAGATATTGTATGACCAAATCTCTTTCCAACAAAGTTGCAAAACACATTTCTGTTACAAGTCTTGTGATTTTAGAACTGTTTTAATTGTTAATTATTGATAGAATTAAAGTTAATTTACTTTAATTGAAGAACTTGGGAGGTTAGTAAAATTGACCTGAGAAATGGGTGAGATTAATTTTATTTTATTGGAGAATTTCTGAGTTTCTGTAATTTACTTAATTAACTTTTCAAGTTAATTGCCCCATGTCTGATATATATATATATATATATATATATATATATATATATATATATATATATATATATATATATATATATATATATATATATTAAACAGATCACGGCCACCTTATATTAACAAACAGTGGTTCTTAAAAACACGTTTGGGCAGTCAATATGCTAAAACATGACATTTTTATGATAAAAACGACCAGACTTTGCGCTTTTAATGGACATGGTTTGTCTTTAATGGACATGGTTTGTCTTTAATGGACATGGTTTAAAGTGGAAACATACCGTTGTTCAGCGCTTGCGCACAAATAGCAGGGAACAAACATTTTGTAGTCGCTATTTTACACCACACCGGTTGTTTGAAATTCGATCATTCATCTACTTCCTGGAAGTCATACTATTAAGACGGGCGGTAGTGCTTTCGTTGCGAGGCAACGGTGGCATGACTTCCACAGACACAGAATATTTTAATTAAATTCTCTATTTAAATAGTTTCTTTTTATATTGATCAGACAGTAAATCCGCTTTCCATGCACAATAAACGCTGGAACGAAGCGAACGTGTAGGCAATCACGAGGATGGAATATTTGCAGTGTACAGTTGTGTGAAGTTCATTTCAATGGTTGTTTAAGTAGTATAAAGTTCCCGATGTTTTCGAAGTAAATATTGTACCGAGCCAAGCAAAGCCGTAGCACTTAAGCTTGCGTAAATCGCAACTTAATTGGATAAATGTCAGTTAGATTTAATGTATTGAGAGTACGTATAATCGCCAAGCAAAATACTAAATATATGGTGTTGTGGGTCAAATGGGTTGCCCGGTGAAATACGTAATTCATGAAGTGGGCCCTCGCGATAGTTCAATGCATTGTTTGGGATTGTGTGGAATTACACATTTTACAACAATAAAAATCCGACGGTTTCTGGTATTACTTTCCTTGGAAAAACACTTTGGCAAACCCATTTTAAACATACAATGTCTGCTTGTTTTTATCGCAACATCACGTTATTCTATATACATATACCCCAACATCTCGACTACCCATGTGTTTTAATAAAAAAAACTGTTTAAATATAATTTGACGGTTATTTGTTTAATTTGACGGTTATTTGTTTAATTTGACGGTTATTTGTTTAATTTGACGGTTATTTGTTTAATTTGAATGTTGCGGGGCGAATATTAACGCGCGGAGTGGAGAGTATCTTTACCGGGGTTTGTGATACATTACATCACGTGATCCCGCGAAAGACAGATCCCAGTAACCTTTGTCGACAGGTAATGGGATTTTAAAAGTTTGGAATATAATTCATGGACCTTAGTTAAAAAGTAACATATTTGTTTCTAGGTCAATAATTTAGGCAAATAATGTATACATCCTATGATTTATGACATTCAACTCCAAATAGCACTGTCTACGGCTAACACAGGACTGTGTCTTTTTCCAGTTTCCTTCTGTACGACAGGGTTTTTCCATTTCCCTCCGTGGGACATTTTACTTCCCCTGGCATCAAATAGATTTTACTGTTTCTTCAAAAAGATACAGACAAACTGGGGTGAACGACAGAATTAAACTGCCCAAGCTTCGAAACAGCAATTGATAGACTTGACCTAACCAGTGTACAAGGGGGCTAAATGTCTAACCACTGTACATGTCTAACCACTCACTGTACGTGTCTAAACACTGTACACATCTAACCACTGTACGTGTCTAACCACTGTACCTGTCTAACTACTGTACACATCTAACCGCTGTACGCGTCGAACCACTGTACACATCTAACCACTGTACGCGTCGAACCACTGTACACGTCTAACCATTGTGCACGTCTAACCACTGTACACGTCTAACCACTGTATACGTCTAACCTCTGTACACGTCTAACCACTGTACACGTCTAACCACTGTACGTGTCTAACCACTGTACACGTCTAACCACTGTACACGTCTAACCACTGTACCACTGTACACGTCTAACCACTGTACGTGTCTAACCACTGTACGTGTCTAACCACTGTACACATCTAACCACTGTACGTGTCTAACCACTGTGCCTATCTAACCACTGTACTCGCCTAACCACTGTACGTGTCTAACCACAGTACGTGTCTAACCACTGTACCTGTCTAACGAATGTACATGATGATCACCGAAGGGTTGTATCTCGCATTTTATCAATTTCTGGGGAATGTGGCGATTTCGGTCTTTGATTCTTTCTGTTGTAATGGCGGGAAACGGCGAAGTCGCCAGTTGTTCATCTGACCCGGACACACAAAGAGCCGGTTGACCACGACGTACGTCATTGAACAGATGTCGAGCTAACGACGGTGGATTCACTCAGCCTTCGCCCGAGGCGGTCTCCGGGTCGTTTCACCCGCGCAGCGCTTCACTGGTTTGAGCGGGAAATATGAATAGCGACAAGAGTTCGATGAGAGGCCGCCAACGACAGCATCGACTGGACCGTCATGAATAGCACCGGCTGTACCGGACACGTGGCCACTAGCTGACCCTGGTCACTAGCTGACCCTGGTCACTAGCTGGCTCCCGATTCGGTACCACACAATAACCCACGATGCCACTTCCGGTCAACAGCGCCAGTCGCATTCCACAAGAGCGAGTAGCCGCATCACCAGCAGACGACGCAATTTCTCGCAAACATCAAGTAAAACTAGAAACAAGGAATGACACTCGTTATACGCGGGCACGTGATACAAAACCTTGTCCAGTGAGGATATCCGTTTTTGACAAGTGGTCGAAAAAACTTGTTAACTATATTTTTGCGACGTTTCTCCACTTAGATGTATTGTTACCGGCACGTACGCTGGTGCCTCAAGTCGTATGTTCTAATCTGGTTGCGTAGCATCTGGTGGCGTGCGTGCGTGCATGCGTGCGTGCGTGCGCGCGAGGTACACACACAAACAATTGTGAATTATTTATACCGTTATCATCCTAATTTTTCGTTTTACATCTATGCTCATATTTTCGGACATACACAAATTTAATGTGACGTTTGGGGGATTCTGAGATAGCAATGGTTCGACAGAGATACTGGGTTAGCTAACCCCTGAATTCACCCTGGGAACTGAACACCCCAGTACAAATGGCTACCCACCGCACCACCCAGAGACAATGGCTACCCACCGCACCACCCAGAGACAATGCAAGTGCAAGATAGGCGATTTACTACTCTATAGTTAGTGTTCCAACGGTGATTTAGAACAACACGTGCCACATCTGAGCCGTTCAGGTCGCCACAGGCAGCGCACTCGTACGACGACGTACTTAAATGATGGCTCCCACTGAATGGAATCGTTATCAGTAATCGATCAGTGGTAAAATCACTATTAATGTTCTCGGACAGAGTGGTGCATCCCATTCGTTGCCAACGTGAAAGGTGTAAATCACCTGCACCATTCAGTGGTCCGGAAGTATCTCTCGAGTTCGTGAACCACGGGTCTGTTACCAAAACGACACCTTCGAATCAACCTAGACAACAGACCACGCTTGTAGCGCGGACGTCATTGTTAACGAAGTCCCGGTATTATGAGACGACCCCCGCGTTATCTCACACAATGGTACTACGTCGCTAGCAAGACAAAGACATCGATAATGTTTCTTGAACAAAGAGCTGTTTATTCCATACACATCTGTGTACAACGGCACATAACTTAATTAAATTCAAAATACTTCTGTAATAAACACAATTGTTGTGTTCGTGTGATAGCAAGTAGAAAAATAAGCTACCGATCTCACAAAAAAATGGAATGTATCGATCCAACATTGAACCGACTACCAAATGCAACATTGCACATTCAAACTATTATTCTATCTACAATTCAAGCCTCCTCGACGCCTAATCTGCAGCACACAAAGCAACAGTTCATCAATTTTACAAAATAACAAAAACAATAAATTACTAGCAATTACTGCATATGAAAATGATATAAGGAACACGTTGGAACTACACCACGTGATCCGATGACAAAATACTCTCTATGCACATATATACAGGCAATGATTTCATAATTACCGATTTACATCCAATTCACTTATTATTCGTATCAATATATATTTCAAATATGGTACTACACGCTGCGTGTAGGCACCAACAAGACATACAAATATGGTACTACACGCTGCGTGTAGGCACCAACAAGACATACAAATCTGGTACTACACGATGCGTGTATAAAAGGCACCAACAAGACATACAAATATGGTACTACACGCTGCGTGTAGGCACCAACAAGACATACAAATCTGGTACTACACGATGCGTGTATAAAAGGCACCAACAAGACATAAAAATCACGACACAACCGATGATTGCAAACTACAAGTCATGGAATACGATACATGACAATCCGAAATTGTGGTTTATATGACATATAATTAATTTCAATATACGATGTTTGGCATTTTGCATTCAACCACCTCATTTACCAAAGGACTAATTCACAACACATTTTTATCAAATATATCTGCCGTCTACTTCTAACTCAAAGCAACACGCCCGTGAAATATTTCCTTTAAAGTTGTAAAAAGAAACTTCGTTGACGTCCGAAACGTTGAGACTGTACAGAACACGCACCAATGTCATAATAAAAGTCAACACCTGTACACTATTGACAAATGTTATCTCGTATCAAATCTAACCATGTTTCTAAGTCACAAGTATATCCATAAACCTCATGTAATTACAGTTATCACATAACATTAATTATTAAATACACAATTCAAATTACTTAAAATGTTATCAATATATCTGTCAGGCACTGTCACAATAGTTGGATAATCTCATTTAGAAATACCATGCATGCCTTGCCGCCTGCTGGACACGTCTGGTGACGCAGAAATACATAAATAATGTAACAGTATTTGACGGCTGATACAAATAATCACAATTGATCATTTGTGATACAACTGTAATTAGTTTGCAGTCGACATCGCGTACACCTGGAAGACGGTTGTATTACGTCGAACTGTCGTAGTTAGGAAGTGTCAAAGAACGGGACAAACGCCTGGAAACAAATACATAGGAGACGGGAGACAGGGGGCGAACCAACGACCGTCGCAACATAACAGATGGTGACAGTTAACAAAGACGTCGGTGCAAATAGCGGGTGAATCGGCGCAACTCGCCGATTGTCACGCTCACCCGCAGGCATAAACGACCAGAACAGACACCCTACCACTAAAATGGAAGACATTCAACAGTTCGTAGCAGCTGCATAGGTAGCCGGCAACACACTCTGACCGCTGGTGCGAGGCCGTTAAACATTGAGTTCAGTTCATCCACCTGCCCGGACGCTACTGGCGATCTTAATGGCAGCCCGGACGGAGTCTCACGGGCAGCCCGGCAGCTTCCAGATCTGCGGTTGGAAGTACCGCCGCCTGCCCGCGCTCGTGCGTGACGTCTTCAGCGCCTTGATGTTGCAGCTATCCCCGGCGTGGTTCTGCGGACAGTATTTGATGGTGTGGGCGTCAGGTCCGCTCGCGCCGCAGATCGGGCAGGTGTAGATGTAGAGGACGGGGCAGCAGATCTTACCCTCAGCATCCTTGAGCATGTGGGACGAGTAGACTGCCTCGCTCTCTCCGTTGTTTCGACAGAACACGCACACCTACAACACGACCACAACGACTGTCAACTGTGTCTGGTACGGACGAGTACACGGGTGTCTGTTACGGACGAATACAGGGTGTCTGTTACGGACGAGTACACGGGTGTCGGTTATCTTCATATTGGTGTTTGTTTAGTTCATACCTGTTTTGGAACATACGTCGTTAAAGAAAACATCAATTGTTTGGGGAAACTCATTTCCTGTACATCTGCCCTTTTACTTCTGCCGCTCCGAATTATCAAAGTCTGAAAACACAATTTTTATTACAGTTTTGACAGTTTTGTTGTGAAGTCTGCGACTCTGCGTGAAGGATGTTGGATCGGTTTCTTTTGTGTACAAGTAGTCAACAAACTATTCAATTATTCTATCAATTAATCGTATATCGTATCCACGATTAATGTGCAGGTATATGCCATTATTAACGTTATCATTAGCATCTCCGAGGTCGTCAAGCAAACATACTTGCGCACTGACAAAAATTGCATTGGTGAAAAAAGTTAGCGAAATGGGAGCGTACAGCAACATGTGACTGAAAGCAATGTTTATCCCTTACATTGAATTACATATCCGAATCATGCTACGCTGCAGGTACATTATACTAAACTGTTTTTTGTGTTCACCTCAGGCCGCACAGTTGACGAACATTGTCCACGTAATTATCTCGTTTTTATACTATATATTTTAATAGGTGCCTAAATGTGTCGAGTTGCTTCACCGCGTTATTTTTTATAATAGTTCGTGTTGGCAACGAAACGTTGGGAATTCCCTAAGACTAAGTAAAATAATACTGCACTAGGTTTTTATTTTCAATTATTTTTATTCGGGAAACGCGGACATCAGAGAAGACATTTTGCAGGCATTCAAAACTGTCGACCTCTCACTGTGCCGTCGACTACAATGTAATTTCAGGTCCCGTTATTGTTTAATTTCGATTACATTTTACAGCCTACATTTTATCATATCGATGCTGCACACTATAAATGTGCCGTTGAATGCAACTTTACATAGTCTAAGGTCATGAAAATTCGGTCACTAGAGTTATCGCAAGTCTCAAACATTGTATACCGAAGTTATATAAAAGTTTACTTGGTTATTTATTGTAAATAATCACTGGCCCCCGATTCGTTGGAGGTCGCTATATAACATAATTACAACATACTGTTACAACGTTGCTAATAATGCGGATCAAACGCATTTCACGATTGATTCCTGTCATTAAGGACTACCAACAATGTATCCGGTTTTGAAACGTATTTGTTTATTTTAAACATCTTGACTGAAAACATGTGACACCGAGTCAGTTCTACGCTGTGCTGGACTAAGGAAGAGAACGCCTTGTACACACCTGTCCGGCCGTCTCGACAAAAGACGATGGCTTGACGCGGGCGGCGGCTGCCTTCGGCTTCAGTCGTCCTCGTTCGCTCATCCGTAGGATCTCGAGTAGACGAGCCCGAGACATCGGGATGGTGGTGGTGGGACTGCTGCCCCCGGAGGTTGGCGGGGAACAGTCCGGGTCGTAGGCCGTCGACACGGGCGGCCGCTTGCAACAGAGGCCTTGGCGCACTCGGATGCCGAGCTCGTCTATCTCGTCCAGGTCGTGTTCCTGACCATTGGTCGAGAACTCGGCCCACACACTGGCCGTGTCTGGAGTCGAGTCAACGAAAAGACGCTCCAACTCCGTCGCGATGCTCTGCGTGAACGACGACCGAATGTTGAGTTTAAGGCAATCCATCTCTACTAGCTCCACACTACTCCGTCTCCCGCTTAAGTTTCGCGCGAACTGAACCACACACGGCGTCCGCGACAACAAAACTGGCGCGCCAAAGGGGCGGAGCGTTCTCACGGCCCAGCGTGGCCGCGCATGCGCCGTACGTCCGAGGCGTCGTTTGAAGTCTGCGGACGGCATTGAGATGAAAAGATTGGCGCCATATTCGAGTCGGGAGACAGACGCGTCGTTGGTCTTTGTTTACAGCCTCCGACCAGTTGCCCCTGGTTGTTTACAGCCTCCGACCAGTTGCCCCTGGTTGTTTACAGCCTCCGACCAGTTGCCCCTGGTTGTTTACAGCCTCCGACCAGTTGCCCCTGGTTGTTTACAGCCTCCGACCAGTTGCCCCTGGTTGTTTACAGCCTCCGACCAGTTGCCCCTGGTTGTTTACAGCCTCCGACCAGTTGCCCCTGGTTGTCCCGGACTCGCCCCGATCTGATGAACATATTTCTATTGGGAAGTGTTTGTCGTTTGTTGTCAACATCTGCGGAAGAGTCAGGCGAAGGCTGTTTGGGCAGATACTTGCATCTAGACATAGGTAGCGCCACACTAGGGGAGACCGGGGTTAGTTGTAGGGAAGACCGGGGTTAGTTGTAGGGGAGACCGGGGCTAGTTATATGGGAGACCGGGGCTAGCTGTAGGGGAGACCGGGGCTGGTTGTAGGGGAGACCGGGGCTGGTTGTAGGGAAGACCGGGGCTAGTTGTAGGAGAGACCGGGGTTAGTTGTAGGGGAGACCGGGGCTAGTTGTAGGGGAGACCGGTGTTAGTTGTAGGGGAGACCGGGGCTAGTTGTAGGGGAGACCGGGGCTGGTTGTAGGGGAGACCGGGGCTAGTTGTAGGGTAGACCGGGGCTAGTTGTAGGTGAGACCGGGGTTAGTTGTAGGGGAGACCGGGGCTAGTTGTAGGGGAGACAGGAGTTAGTTGTAGGGGAGACAGGAGTTAGTTGTAGGGGAGACCGGGTCTAGTTGTAGGGGAGACCGGGTCTAGTTGTAGGGGAGACCGGGTCTAGTTGTAGGGGAGACCGGGTCTAGTTGTAGGGGAGACCGGGTCTAGTTGTAGGGGAGACCGGGTCTAGTTGTAGGGGAGACCGGGGCTAGTTGTAGGGGAGACCGGGTCTAGTTGTAGGGGAGACCGGGGCTAGTTGTAGGGGAGACCGGGGCTAGTTGTAGGGGAGACCGGGTCTAGTTGTAGGGGAGACCGGGGCTAGTTGTAGGGGAGACCGGGTCTAGTTGTAGGGAAGACCGGGGGTAGTTGTAGGGGAGACCGGGGCTAGTTGTAGGGGAGACCGGGGCTAGTTGTAGGGGAGACCGGGTGTAGTTGTAGGGAAGACCGGGGCTAGTTGTAGGAGAGACCGGGGGTAGTTGTAGGGAAGACCGGGGCTAGTTGTAGGGGGGACCTGGGCTAGTTGTATGGGAGACCGGGGCTAGTTGTAGGGGAGACCGGGGCTAGTTGTAGGGGAGACCGGGGCTAGTTGTATGAGAGACCGGGGCCAGTTGTAGGGGAGACCGGGGGTAGTTGTAGAGGAGACGGGGCTAGTTGCTACAATTTTCAGTTAAAGTTACTTTTGTGAAAAGTATGTTAGATGCATTATTTCTGTCAACATATATATATATATATATTAAATTTATTATTCGTGCTAATAAATATTAATGTACCATACCATTGATATTCTATATTGTAGGCTGACTGTAACAACTAGCCCCGTAAGTGGGGCAAATTGTTGCATCATACATTATTACAGCAAAGAACGTGTCGCAAAGCAATTGTCACTCGTATACACGTCATTTTTATTGCATTAATTGAATTATACACACTAGGGCCAGAACGATACATCGGTGCACCGTGGTGTATCGCGATACACACCGCACGGTACTGTACACACGCGGCACACTACGATATGCGATATCGGTAGGCAAAACATTATTCACGTCACCTTTGTGAAGCAATAAACGTTCAGCGCGAACCACACCTATGTGTCGAATCACACCTGCCTATGTATCGAACTACACCTGCCTGTGTATCGAACCACACCTGCCTGTGTATCGAACCACACCTGCCTGCGTATCGAACCACACCTGCCTGTGTATCGAACCACACCTGCCTGGGTATCGAACCACACCTGCCTGTGTATCGAACCACACCTGCCTGTGTATCGAACCACACCTGCCTGCGTATCGAACCACACCTGCCTGTGTATCGAACCACACCTGCCTGTGTATCGAACCACACCTGCCTGTGTATCGAACCACACCTGCCTGCGTATCGAACCACACCTGCCTGCGTATCGAACCACACCTGCCTGCGTATCGAACCACACCTGCCTGCGTATCGAACCACACCTGCCTGCGTATCGAACCACACCTGCCTGCGTATCGAACCACACCTGCCTGCGTATCGAACCACACCTGCCTGCGTATCGAACCACACCTGCCTGTGTATCGAACCACACCTGCCTGTATATCGAACCACACCTGCCTGTGTATCGAACCACACCTGCCTGTGTATCGAACCACACCTGCCTGTGTATCGAACCACACCTGCCTGTGTATCGAACCACACCTACCTGTGTATCGAACCACACCTGCCTGTGTATCGAACCACACCTACCTGTGTATCGAACCACACCTGCCTACGTATCGATAAAATAGCGAAATATAACATGTACGTTTGCCACATGTATATCTAATTATAATCTATGTAAAATGTTTACACTATTACTTGTATGTAACTTGTAACTTGTATGTAAAATGTTTACACTATTACTTGTTTGGACTTCGTGTGAGTGACGACGAGACGTCTGCTGTAGTGTTGTCTTGTCCACGTGATAAATAAACGTGTTTTACTGTTGTTGTATCAGTCTAGTGTAGTCTGTATCGCGATATGTATCGTTTGGTGACTTCGTTACTCGTGACTCACTCCCCGGATTCTTACATAACAAATAATTGTGAATGCAATATAAATTATTAACTGGAATATGAAATAGTGAATGGCAATATATATGTAATGCGACTTCTACTTGGTTGAAAGATGCACGCATGCACGTACGCACGCACGTACGCACTCACGCAGATGCGCACGAACATCCACATTTCAAAGAATAATGCAATCTTTATTAATTGATCAAACAGAATTGTGCCATACAAAACAACAAGATTGTCACTCAAAGCAAATACCCCGGTCGCAAGTGGACAAGGAAGTCTTTGGATTATCTAGAGTAAATTGTTGTTATTTATGTGTAACCCGCCCTTCTGAGATGTGTGTTAATGTTGTTATTTATGTGTAACCCGCCCTTCTGAGATGTGTGTTAATGTTGTTATTTATGTGTAACCCGCCCTTCTGAGATGTGTGTTAATGTTGTTATTTATGTGTAACCCGCCCTTCTGAGATGTGTGTTAATGTTGTTATTTATGTGTAACCCGCCCTTCTGAGATGTGTGTTAATGTTGTTATTTATGTGTAACCCGCCCTTCTGAGATGTGTGTTAATGTTGTTATTTATGTGTAACCCGCCCTTCTGAGATGTGTGTTAATGCTGTTATTTATGTGTAACCCGCCCTTCTGAGATGTGTGTTAATGTTGTTATTTATGTGTAACCCGCCCTTCTGAGATGTGTGTTAATGTTGTTATTTATGTGTAACCCGCCCTTCTGAGATGTGTGTTAATGTTGTTATTTATGTGTAACCCGCCCTTCTGAGATGTGTGTTAATGTTGTTATTTATGTGTAACCCGCCCTTCTGAGATGTGTGTTAATGTTGTTATTTATGTGTAACCCGCCCTTCTGAGATGTGTGTTAATGTTGTTATTTCTTATAGACCAGTATGTCAGCCTTCACAAGTGAAATAAAGCGTTTACACGTCGTGGTTAAATAAATGTTGTTGTTTCAGTCATTGTCAGCACACAACTCGCTGGCTGAGCCATCGGTACCCCCCCCCCCAACCCCCGGGCACTGGTCCCGCTTCACTGCCAGGTCCACCGCCCCTCTCAACTCCCCTCTATCCCTCGCTCAATTCTCTCTCCACACAGTCTTCCCATCTCAGTCCCGGTCTTCCCCTTCTCCTTCTACCCTCCTCTCCGAGCACATACACTCTGCTCTCTTCCCCAACTGTTCCCCTTATATATATATATATATATATATATATATATATATATATATATATATATATATGTATATATATATATATATAGGATATGTATATATATATATATATATATATATATATATATATATATATATATATATATATATATATATATATATATATATATATATATATATATATATATATATATATATATATATATATATATATATATATATATATATATATATATATATATATATATATATATATATATATATATATATACGTGCATCGTGTTTACCTAATTTATTTAACTAATTAATTTCATAAATTATGTATTTTAAGCATAAGGGCTATATAAATGTACTTTTTATTGTTATATCTGTCTGCGTGCGTGTGTTTTGCAACTAGTAAAATGTTATAAGTTGAAGTTATTGTAAATTAAATAAATGGTGATGATTACATGTATTAATATTGAGTGATGTCTGGGTGTGATGTCTGGGTGTGATATCTGGGTGTGATGTCTGGATGTGATGTCTGGGTGTGATGTCTGGGTGTGATGTCTGGGTGTGATGCTGTTTTAATAATCTATTGTTTAAGTATAAAACATCTACATGCTGAATAAAAACACGCTACTTTTCCTAAAGAATGCGTTATATGCTGCAATCTACGCGCATGTGCCTTATTTTGTGTTTAACTTCATACTGATTATGGGAGGTAACAACCGCTGATCTCTAAAGAAATTAGTGGTATCAACAGATACATACTGTAAAGTTCTCTTTCTGGGTTCAGTATAATAAGGCTAGCTTTTCAACTAACTGTAATGTTTATTTGAACGGCTGTCTACATCGGTACATTGCTCTAGCCAACTCACCCCTGAGTGCCTACTCAATCATGCAACATAGTCCAGGATATTACATCCCCCTTTTTAACATAGTGAACAAGAACAGTAAACTATAACTTATTGTCTCTGCATGTATTGTATTATTCTAATATGGCGCACCTATTCTAGTATGGCACAACTATTCTAGTATGGCACACTATTCTAAATAGTTAAAGGTCAAGCCTGTCCGGCTGCTTGACAGCTCTGCCAGACCGCGTTCGGTATGCCAGTTGCGTCGCGTCGTCAGCTCTTCTCGTGTGCTCATCGTGGTGCCCCGTTGTTGCGGGCTGTGCGCGGGGTGTGTCATCGCCGCCTACCGCTATCAGTGTTTCGTCTGCGAAGTGTACCCTTCTTGGCGATGGTGTCGCTTGTAACTGACGTCGATTGCGCCTCAGGATGCGACCGTTCTGCGCCTCTACTAGGTACGACCGCGGCTCTTCGCAGGTCCCTGTTACAGTGGCTTTCTGCCACCGGCCAGACGCTTGGTCTTGTATGCGCACATGTTGCCCTGCCGTCAATTGTGACATGTCGTGCGCGTGCGCGTCGTGAAACGTCTTCTGCGTGTCCTGGCGCTCCTGCAGTCGCCTGTAGATGTCGTCTCTACGCGTCAACGGGTTGCGAATCTGGATGGGGAGGTCGCCTTTCAACTTCCGTGCGTACAACAGTTCACTGGGTGACGGTAGATGATGATCGAGAGGCGTCGTCCTCAAGCACAGCAGCGCCTTGCATGGATTCATGTTGCTCTCCTTCGCCTTCAGAAGAGTGCGCTTGACCGTCTGTATGGTGCGCTCAACAAATCCATTTGACTGTGGGAAGTGAGGAGAACTTGTCACATGCTCGAATCCCCATTCCTGTGCGAACTTCTTGTAGTTCACGCAATCGTAGTGTGGTCCGTTGTCGCTCACGACCTTCTCTGGAACCCCGTGTTCTGAGAATATGTCTGCCGTTGCCGCTACTACCGCGTGACTGGTACACGGTGTCGGCATCTTGCGTACAAACGGAAACTTGGAGTAATAATCAACTACTATTAAATACTCCGAGTTGTTGTAGTGGAACAGATCTGTCCCCAGGATCTGCCACGATCGTGTTGGCAACTCGTGTGGCAACAGTGTCTCTCTGGGATTGGTGTGCTGGTGTTCCTGACACACGGCACATCTCTTCACTACGTCCTCAAGGTCATTGTTGATGCCATTCCAGAATACGCTAGTTCTCGCCCGCATCTTGCATTTCTCGATGCCTTGATGACGGTAGCACCAGAATGGTCGCAAGATTATCGGGATGTCGGCACGCGTCTTTGGCCAACCTCTGATGATGACTTCTTGTAAGTCGCGGAGAATCGTGTCCGTGTCCGTCTCCCTTCGCAGTTCCAGTATCTTGTTGTTCGAGAACTGCACCATGCTGACCATCACATCGAGGTCAATTTCTTCTCTACTTCGAGGGTTTGGCAGTCTCGACAACCCGTCGGCTAGGAGCAACTCCTTTCCTGGCCTGTACTTGATAGTAATATCATAGTGCTGAATCTTCAGTAGCATCCTTTGCAGTCTAGGTGGGGCTGCCATCAAGTTCTTCAGCTGAATCATTTCCAAAGGCTTGTGGTCGCTCTCAACTACGAAGTGTTTGCCATACACGTATGTTCTGAAACGTTCTGCGCCAAACACAACAGCGAGTAGTTCTCGTTCTATGTTGGCGTACCGCTTTTCGGTGTCTGTCAGGCTCTTGGAAGCGTATGCGATTAGTCTTCCTTCCTGTAACAGGACAGCTCCCAATCCTCTTCCTGACGCATCAACTTGTATTGTATAGTCTTTATCACAGTCAAAATACGCGAGTGTCGTCTCAGCGCATATCGAGGACTTGACCTTATCGAAGACTTCTTGGTGCATCTGTGACCACTGGTATTCGACGTCTTTCTTCAGTAGGTCGCGCAACATTGCCGCGTTCTGCGACAAGTTGGGTACGAACGGGCCCATGTATGTGACGATTCCCAAGAACTCCTGCAGTTCCGTTCTGTTCGTTGGAGCTGGGATTATCTGAATGTCCTCCACCTTCTTCGGGTCTGGGTGAGCGCCCTTGTCGTCGTACAAAATACCAAAGAAGCTGATCTGTGATGCCTTCACCACACACTTCTTGCTGTTGAACACCAAGCCGTACTCACGGGCAACGTTCATGAGATTCCGTAGGTTGGCGTCATGCTCCGCCTCTGTGCGTCCAAATACGACGACGTCATCAGCTATGCCGACCGTCCCGGGACAGTTGTCGAGGATCGCGTCCATCTTCTGCTGGAACACGTCTTGCGACATGACGAGACCAAACGGCATTCTCGTGAAGCAGTACCTGCCAAAGGGACTGTTAAATGTCGTCAGAAGGCTGCTTTCATGGTCCAGTTTCACTGACCAATAGCCGTTCTTTGCATCTAGCTTTGAGAAGTGCTTCGCGCCTGTGAACTTGTGAGTGATTTCTTCAAGTGTCGGTGTCTTGTGGTGGCATCTCTTTATGGCTCGGTTGAGATCCTTGGGATCCAGGCATATACTCAACGAACCGTCCTTCTTGCACGAGAATGCCAGACTAGATACCCACTCTGTTGGTTCGGTGACTCGCTTGATAACTTTATCTTGCACCATCTTGTCTAGCGCTTTCTGGAGCTCCTCCTTCAGTTGAATCGGACACTTCCTTGGCGCGTGTATCACTGGCTGCACGTCTGGGTCTGTCACGATGTGATATGTTCCTGGGAAGTTTCCCAAGGTGTCGAAGCGATCTGGGTACGTTTGCTTCAGCACTTGCGTTGACCCAATCGGATCGGCTTGTTGACTGATCGTATTCTTCTCTATGGCGCAGTGTAGAGTCACGAGTCGTAGTTGGCGAGAGTTTGGTAGTCCTAGGATTGCTGGACCTTCTGTGTCTGCCACAAAGAATTCGGCGTCCACCCAATCGCTATGCTAATATCGACATGCCAATTGGATTGTTCCATACTGTGGAATTCGTGTACCGTTATAAGCAGACAAGATCGTGTGGTCTCGCGGCATCAACGTTCCATGTGTCGGGTGTTGTCCAGTTATCGCGTCAGGGAACATCTTCCTGAATACCCTCAGCGGGAGTATGTTCCCTTGGGCCCCTGTGTCCACTTTGACCTTCAGGTCTGCCGTTTGCCCCTTGCGTATATTGGGCAGTTTGATGTCGAGATTGGCGAATACTTCGTCGCGTGTATCCATTGTAGTGCCGTTTGTCGTCAATGATGCGAAGCTCAGGTGTTCAAATTGTGCTTCCAATTTGTCTTGTGGCTCCGCGTATCCTCTCTGCAGACCTACAGCGTGGACGTCTCGCTTCCGCCTGTATGCTGCGGATGCCCCGTCGCTGTGCCATTCGCGTCTTGTCTTGGATCGCGCTCTGACGACATGCTGTCCTCTCCCCCTTTTAGGTTGACCTTGACCCCCATCAGACTTCTTACACACCGCCTGCCAATGATTTCTGCCGCCACATTTCTTACAGGTGGAACCGTATGCTGGGCATCTGTCCTCTTTTAGGTGAGCCCT
The DNA here is from genome assembly GCA_033239005.1 of Lamellibrachia satsuma. NCBI lineage: Eukaryota > Metazoa > Annelida > Polychaeta > Sabellida > Siboglinidae > Lamellibrachia > Lamellibrachia satsuma. The sequence continues at coordinate 2,512,205 of BSQZ01000073.1, read as the reverse complement.
CCCACAGAATCGACAGCCTTTACTGGGATTGGCTGCGCGGACATAGTGCACGTTGGTGTGATTCGACTGTACGCTATGCAGCTGCGTCATGTGACTTATTGACGCTTCTGTTGTGCGCCCTATGTCCAGTGCTTTTTCTAGCGTGAGTTTATCGTCATGACCCAATAGCTCTTTTTGTAGCTCTGCAATGTTAGTGCCGATGATCAACTGTTCAATGAGTCTTTCCTCTGCTTCAGCTTGATTAAATTTGCATTTTTGCGCTTCCAGCTTGCACCGTGTGACGTAATCATCGATTGATTCACCTCCTGCCTGACTGTATTTCTGTAGATAAGTTCCACGAATTGTATATTTTTATACCTTCATCACCGGCATATAGCAGTATATGGTTGACCATTTTGTCGACTTTTGTGTCTTTTACATTGAAGTATATTTCACATTTTTGCTTGAACAGTTTGAATGCTCCAGCTAGGTCTGCGTTAGACCAGTCCATTCGTGGATGGTCAGACATTATTCCGTGTTCGCAGTAGTCAGTTCAGTGTGTATTGCATACAATGTATTTCTTTATTTATAGCAGTCACAACAAGGCGTACGTCTTGCACGCGCTACACTCGTGCGTCGACGAGCATTACGTATAGCGTAGATCATCACACTTCTTCGCTTTTATTGCGTCACGCTTTTCGTTGTATGTGCCGCTTTACTTTTGTAGCTTTCAATGTATTCATACGCCTGCTTTTTCTAGCGATGGACGTCTCTACTGCAGTGTGCTGTACGTGAAAATAGTTCGGCTTCATTTTACTTCATTCGCTATGCTGCCTTCGTGGCACAACAATCGCATATTTCAAGTTAGTTTGACATTCAATGTTCTTACGTGGTCCATGCGTGCTTTCTTTGCATCGAACCGCTGCCACCATGTAAAGTTCTCTTTCTGGGTTCAGTATAATAAGGCTAGCTTTTCAACTAACTGTAATGTTTATTTGAACGGCTGTCTACATCGGTACATTGCTCTAGCCAACTCACCCCTGAGTGCCTACTCAATCATGCAACATAGTCCAGGATATTACACATACTAGTAACACATTTTGTTACAAAGTAATAGTAATATTTTTGTTGAGGTCATTTGTATTAGATTCGACAGTACACTTTAAATTATGCGTTAATACTGGTGCCAACGTAGTTAAAATGCATCTAAAAAATATAATACAATCTTATGATAATATGAATAAAACTAATTATCTAAGAAAATGACATGTCACATATAGCAAAAATACAAATAATACTGAGATATATATAATTACAAACAATGCAGCACGCACACACGCACGCACCCACGCACAATTAAAACAGAAATACATAATTATACGATGTTTGATTTGAATCAAAGCAGCGCCACCGCACAGGGTTTTGGTGAAACTGAACGACGCCTTGTCATATGCATCGATTTTACGGTAGCCTCGGCGCTACGCGTATGAGGCGTAGGAGAGGGAGGTATTTTGGTTTAATTCTTTTGTAAATTTTGATCGTTTTGAGAAAGTAAATGTGCTGTTTTGGCCACGTGACATGTGTATATGTATAGTAGATATATTAGGAGAAGTTTGGGTGTTCTAGGTGGTCATTTTCATGATTAGGTCAGAAAGTAAAAGATCGACTCCGCTTGATGTATCTGCGCATGCGCGAGCCGGTAGTTAACATCACTTTGTTAATAACATAAACATATTATAGCTACAATAAAAGATACTGCAAATAATAACAATGAATCGTAACAGGAATGTCAAACACGTGAAATAGTTAATGAATTTCCACTTTCTGTCGTAACATATAAACATTTCAAATATAAAGCGTCATTTTCTGTCGTGAACTATTTTCCCCATGCACACACGTTGGTGCAGCTAATTATTAATTATATATATATATATGTATGTATGTATGTATGTATGTATGTATGTATGTATGTATGTATGTATGTATGTATGCATGCATGCATGCATGATGGCATGTATGTATGTATGTATGTATGCGCAGATGGGCTCAGACCACAGTGCAAAATGGGATCGGTGGCCATGTTAACGTTTTATCTGATTATAAGAAAACTTGACCATCAAAAAGCCTGCAAATTTGTTTTAAAAAATGTCATAAAGTTACATTAAATGACTTATGAATTAAAATAGCATTGAAGTGTCAACATACATATAAGCAAATGAGAAAATACTTTTAAACCAACATTTAAGAGGGTAATCATAGCCAAAATATATTAAAAACACTGTTCTGCGAGGTATAGAAGTTAGGGAACTGAGCATGTCAAGTTGATAAATAAAAAAATTATTATTTATTATTATTTATATGTGTTTTAATGCACACATAATAACTCAGTCCTCGGTCAACCGGAGAAATGACCAGAATCTCCAACTTTTAGAACGCATTTTGAGCAAACCATTGGCGTTATATTCTTGATTTTAGTTGCATGTGGTTAGTTTTTATTACCTCTTTTAGGTGCATTGCCCCCAAACAATGACTTTTGTTTCACTTTAAAATGTCAGCTTTCAGTCATTCGGAGAAATGAGTGGAATCTCCAACTTAGATATTTTTTATTATATTTTGTAGGTGCATAGCCGCAAAGCGATGACCTTTGTTTCGCTTTAAAATAAAGGCTAACTTTTGAACACGACACATTATAATATTGCTCATGTTAGTGCAGCTAATAATTTAGCGTAATTGTCAAAAAATATGGTTACACAATCACACAAGTGGTTTATAGAATAATTGTCTGTTTTCTCGTGGAACGACGCGTCAGCTGTCCGGGTGTTCTCCATTGAAATGAGCCTCACATCTATCTACCAGGTGGCGATTTCTGTAAAAAAATTCTATAAAGTCATCTTAGCCAAACACGATAACGCCAAACCCGTTACACCGTTGACGTCATTGCCGCACACGTTACACCGTTGACGTCATTGTTAAATGTACAAAGTCGGGTTGTTTTTATTGTCAAATTATGTTATGCTATTATGGTATAAACTGTACATATTCTAACATATTTAAGGAACCACATTTTAAATACTTTGACTAAAACTTTGACTCTAATCAGCTTCGTTTGATTTAAGGGTGTAATGATACGGCCATGATAAGACGACATTTTCTGATGTCACTCTTTATTGTAACGACGATATAATGACGACGTAGCGATGATGTAACAACGATGTTGCAACGACGATGTAAGAGTCGTCAGGTTTCCTTGTCTTTGTTGTTGTGGTTTCGTAGCTTGATGTATAGAATTAGAATGTATTTAATCATAAATATAATACTTGAGTAGAACTTCTGTGTTGTATTCATACAAAATACAGAAGCCGTGTGTAGTGACCAGTGGGAGTCGAGACCTGTCGGCGTGTGTAGTGACCAGCGGGAGTCGAGACCTGTCGGCGGGGTAGTTAGTGACCAGTGGGAGTCGAGACCTGTCGTCGGGGTAGTTAGGGTTCACACTTGCAGTTCACCATGTTGCAATGGAGTTTCTGACGGTAACAGTAGAACGTGCCGCAAATATCTCCACTGCACCTGCAGCAGGAACGGTATGACAGAATATTTAAAGCGAATGTTTTTATCGACAGATTGTATAAATGCCAGCAGAGTGAATGTGTTTAAAAACAAGGTCGACACATGTCTCGGGGGGGGGTGGCCTGGGCGGGTTACACATAGATAAAAACAGTTTAGACTCTCGATAAGCCAATGGTTGCTTTGTCGACTTGCTATCTGGGCCTGGACATTGGCTGGCAATCTTGTTCAATCTTGTGTAATATTGTTAAACTAGCGTATGAGGAATAACGTGCCACTTTCCCTTTTTCTTGACATGATATAAACATATATATTTATAATTGTAGTATTTAATAATATTTGTGTATAGATTTTTTTATTATTATTGTTTTGTTTTATACATTTTATGTATAGATTTATTACTTTTGTAGTGTTTTATACATTTTGTATAAATTTATTAAGATTTTTAATCATTTCTTCTGTTTGCTTCTGTTAATCTGTTTAACTAACTGTCGGATAAAAATATAAACAGTGGGCGAATTGAGTGTTAATCCACTGTCGAGGGGCGCCACTGTGGTTTACGTTGGCCACATACCACGTATTATAGTAAATAGCTCTTGGAGGAGATACTGCCAGTGCCACATCATCATCATCATCATGCTGTCAGTCGCTATGCGACAAAGACTGCTTTCATTTCTTGACCGCCGCACTCCATTTAGTTCTCTGCTGTGAGAGTGATGTCCATGAGTCGGTCTTTATGTCTCTCAGCTTGAGGTTTCTCTTGATGGTATCCTTGAACCGGAGACGAGGGCGTCCTCTCTGTCTGTGACCAGAAGACAATTGAGAGTAGAGGATCTGCTTTGGTAGTCTGTCTGATGACATCCTCATGAGGTGTCCAGTCCACAGGAGATTCTTTTTGATCAGAAGATCTTCCATAGAGGGCAGCCCTATCCGACCGAGTATTTCCTTGTTTGTCACTTTGTCCTTCCAGGTTAGCCTCATGATCGAACGCAGATGTCGCATCATGAAGGCATGCAGCTTTTTCACCTGTCGTCTGTACACTGTCCAGGCCTCGGCTCCGTATAGTAAGGTGGATAGCACAATTGCCTGGTAGATCTTGCCTTTGACCCGCGTGGACACATGGTGGTTGTTCCAGAGTCTCTGGCGTAATCGGCCGAAAGATGCGCTAGCCTTGGCCATCCTCCTCTGTATTTCAGCATCAATGCGTCCATCACTTGATATAGTGCTTCCGAGGTAGGTGAATTCCGGAACAGAGTTCAGTTTGTTTCCATCAACCATGATATCCTCCTCTCGGGTTCTTGTAGAGTTGGGTTGGTACAGCACTTCCGTCTTCTTGATGTTAATCTTCAGGCCGAACTTCTTTGATGCATCGGAGAAAGCATCCACTATTCTCTGGATCTCTTCAGCGGAGTGGGCGACCAGTGCACTGTCATCTGCGTATAGCAGCTCTCTCACAAGTATCTGGGTAGTCTTGGTCTTCGCTCTGAAGTGTGCGATGTTGAATAGGTCAGCGCTCTGTCTAGACTGTATATAGACGCCATCTCCCATGCCTCGGAAAGCCTCGACAAGCATTGCTGATAGGAAGATGGAGAAGAGCGTGGGGGCCAATACACAGCCTTGCTTGACACCAACACTCACATTCGCCATCATTCCCGTATGTAGAGCCTCGATCATGGTTGTGAATTTCTCTGGGCATCCATATTTCCTCAGTAGCTGCCATAGCCCAGTCCTTCCGACTGTATCAAACGCCTTCGTGAAGTCGACAAATACTATATATAGTGGTCGGTCCTGCTCAATGCACTTTTCTTGTAGTTGTCGAAGACAAAATATTATGTCCGCTGTGGTCCGGTTGGATCTGAAGCCACACTGTGTCTCCGGAACTACTTCTGGTGTTATGTGAATAGATAGTCTGTTGAGCAGGTTCCTGGCGAAGATCTTGCCTGCTATGGAAAGAAGAGAGATTCCTCTGTAGTTCCCACAGTCTGTTCGATCTCCTTTCTTGTAGATGGTTACAATGCTGGCATCCTTCCACGCTTGTGGTACAGAACCCTCCTCCCAGGCTTTGGTGATTAATTGGTGCAGTCTGTTGGACAGATTGTCTCCTCCGTGCTTCCATACTTCAGCAGGAATTCCATCACCCCCAGGTGCTTTGCCATCTTTCAGGCCGGCGATTGCTCTAGCCATCTCATCCATGTTTGGAATCTCATCAAGGCATGTGTTGGTAATGCGCTGCTGGATGTTGACAAGAGCTTCATGTTCTATGTCGCCAGGGACGTTGAGTAGTTTTTGGAAGTGTTCACTCCATCTTGCCACAACTCTCTTGCTGTCAGAGAAGGTCTCCATTCCATCTGTTGACTTCAGGTGAACAGGTCCCTTTTTCGCGGGTCCCCACACTTCCTTCAGTCCATTGTAGAAGCTCTTCATGTCATTTCTGTCTGCAGATCTCTGCAGCTCCTCTGCCTTCATTTCCCACCATTCTGACTTCAGGGCACGGGTGCGTTTTTGTAGCAGTCTGCAGGCATCTTTGTACGCTGCAGTGGTGGATCTAGTACTCCTGGTCTGCAACACTCTTTGGTGGGATTGGTCTCTTCTGCTTATTAGATTTTGTAGCTCCTGGTCGTTGGGGTCGAACCAGTCCTGGTGTTTTCTGTCTGGCTTGCCGAGAAATGTTTTAGCTGTGTTGTATACTACCTGTTGCAGAGCTGCCCATTCCTCATCTGGTGTTGAGCTTTCCTTCTCCTCCCATTGGGCGAGAGCGCTGTCCATCTCCTGCTCGAAGCTCTCCCTATGACTGATGGTACGTAGTTTTGCTGTGTTTAGCTTGGTCGGTTTTCTCACCCCTTGTCTGTTGTGCTTTTGTCGTACTCTAAATGCCACTTTTGACCTCAGCATATGGTGATCGGTCCAGCAGTTAGCTCCACGCATGGCTCGAGTACTGTGGATGTCCATCTTATCCCGACACCTCGTGATGATGAAGTCGATCATATGCCAGTGTCTGGAACGAGGATGCATCCAGGTGGTCTTGCGTTCATCCTTCTGCTTGAACATGGTGTTCGTCACTATCAGTTCGAACTCAGAGCACAAAGCCAGTAGAAGCTCGCCATTGGAGTTGCGTTTCCCGATCCCATATTTGCCCATGACCATGGTCCATTTGTCATTGTCTCTTCCTATCCTTGCATTATCGGTACGAGGGATGCCTCTGAGCGTACTTGACAGCTGGTTGTAGAAAGCCTCCTTGTTATCGTCCGGGTTTGTGATTGTTGGAGCGTAAACACTGATAATTGTAGCATAGTTGTCCTTGCTCAGAGGTAGTCTCATCATCATGATTCTGTCACTTACTGGCCGTGGCATTTCTGTCAGCATTGTCACGATGTCCTTCTTTATAGCAAAGCCCACTCCAGCCTCCCTTCTCTCTCCTTTGGGTCTGCCACTCCAGAAGAAAGAGTATTCCAAGTCATTAAGACTACCAGACTCTGAGAACCTTGTTTCGCACAGGGCGGCAATGTCTATATTGTACTTGGCGAGTTCCATTGCTACTAGTGCAGTACGTCTTTCCGGTCGGTCGGCTACTTCTCGGTCGAGGAGAGTCCTGACGTTCCATTGAGCGATTGATAGTTGTTCTCTTCTTCCTAGCTGATTTTTCACTGTCGACGGAAGATGAGGTCGAGCAGCGCGGTCCTTGGTAACCCGGGCGACGACCGGTCCGGTATGGTAATTCGTGCGGTTGTGCATTTCATGAGAGCTGCTTGCAAAAAGTGTTGAAGTGCTGCTGGCTTTTGCAAGTTACTAGCGGCACTCTCTCGGGGAGCAAATAGAGGTCTCACACCGGCAAGAACACGTCAAGACAGGCGCGAGCTATTTATCCCTGCAGTGGCTGGTCGGGAGATGTTGGGAGTTCCATTCATCAACCACCCTTGATGCTGCCACAATGACATGGTTTTCTGTTAGGGTTTGCTCCCTTAGCCTTCGGTTCTGTCGAGAACCTGTATCACAAGGCAGTGATTTTCAACTCTGCAATGCAGGGGCGTCAAACTCCCTGAGGTATTGTAGTACCAGAGGTACTGTAATACTTGCATACATACATACTTGCATACATGCCAGTGCCCCAATGAGTGTTAATATAGAGATATTGCCAGTGCCCCAATGAGTGTTAATATAGAGATACTGCCAGTGCCCCAATGAGTGTTAATATAGAGATACTGCCAGTGCCCCAGTGAGTGTTAATATAGAGATATTGCCAGTGCCCCAATGAGTGTTAATATAGAGATATTGCCAGTGCCCCAATGAGTGTTAATATAGAGATACTGCCAGTGCCCCCAATGAGTGTTAATATAGAGATACTGCCAGTGCCCCAATGAGTGTTAATATAGAGATATTGCCAGTGCCCCAATGAGTGTTAATATAGAGATACTGCTAGTGCCCCAGTGAGTGTTAATATAGAGATATTGCCAGTGCCCCAATGAGTGTTAATATAGAGATACTGCCAGTGCCCCAAAGAGTGTTAATATAGAGATACTGCCAGTGCCCCCAATGAGTGTTAATATAGAGATACTGCCAGTGCCCCAAAGAGTGTTAATACAGAGATATTGCCAGTGCCCCAATGAGTGTTAATATAGAGATATTGCCAGTGCCCCAATGAGTGTTAATATAGAGATACTGCCAGTGCCCCAAAGAGTGTTAATATAGAGATACTGCCAGTGCCCCCAATGAGTGTTAATATAGAGATACTGCCAGTGCCCCAATGGGTGTTAATATAGAGATATTGCCAGTGCCCCAATGAGTGTTAATATAGAGATACTGTCAGTGCCCCAAAGAGTGTTAATATAGAGATATTGCCAGTGCCCCAAAGAGTGTTAATATAGAGATACTGCCAGTGCCCCAGTGAGTGTTAATATAGAGATACTGCCAGTGCCCCAATGAGTGTTAATATAGAGATACTGCCAGTGCCCCAATGAGTGTTAATATAGAGATACTGTCAGTGCCCCAAAGAGTGTTAATATAGAGATACTGCCAGTGCCCCAAAGAGTGTTAATATAGAGATACTGCCAGTGCCCCAATGGGTGTTAATATAGAGATACTGCCAGTGCCCCAGTGAGTGTTAATATAGAGATACTGCCAGTGCCCCAATGAGTGTTAATATAGAGATACTGCCAGTGCCCCAATGAGTGTTAATATAGAGATATTGCCAGTGCCCCAATGAGTGTTAATATAGAGATATTGCCAGTGCCCCAATGAGTGTTAATATATAGATATTGCCAGTGCCCCAATGAGTGTTAATATAGAGATATTGCCAGGTGCCACAAAGAGTGTTAATATAGAGATACTGCCAGTGCCCCAATGAGTGTTAATATAGAGATACTGCCAGTGCCCCAAAGAGTGTTAATATAGAGATACTGCCAGTGCCCCAATGAGTGTTAATATAGAGATACTGCCAGGTGCCACAAAGAGTGTTAATATAGAGATACTGCCAGTGCCCCAAAGAGTGTTAATATAGAGATATTGCCAGGTGCCACAAAGACTGTTAATATCGAGATATTGCCAGTGCCCCAATGAGTGTTAATATAGAGATATTGCCAGTGCCCCAATGAGTGTTAATATAGAGATATTGTCAGTGCCCCAATGAGTGTTAATATAGAGATATTGCCAGTGCCCCAATAAGTGTTAATATAGAGATATTGCCAGGTGCCATAAAGAGTGTTAATATAGAGATACTGCCAGTGCCCCAATGAGTGTTAATATATAGATATTGCCAGTGCCCCAATGAGTGTTAATATAGAGATATTGCCAGGTGCCACAAAGAGTGTTAATATAGAGATACTGCCAGTGCCCCAATGAGTGTTAATATAGAGATACTGCCAGTGCCCCAAAGAGTGTTAATATAGAGATACTGCCAGTGCCCCAATGAGTGTTAATATAGAGATACTGCCAGGTGCCACAAAGAGTGTTAATATAGAGATACTGCCAGTGCCCCAAAGAGTGTTAATATAGAGATATTGCCAGGTGCCACAAAGACTGTTAATATCGAGATATTGCCAGTGCCCCAATGAGTGTTAATATAGAGATATTGCCAGTGCCCCAATGAGTGTTAATATAGAGATATTGTCAGTGCCCCAATGAGTGTTAATATAGAGATATTGCCAGTGCCCCAATGAGTGTTAATATAGAGATATTGCCAGTGCCCCAGTGAGTGTTAATATAGAGATATTGCCAGTGCCCCAATGAGTGTTAATATAGAGATATTGCCAGTGCCCCAATGAGTGTTAATATAGAGATATTGCCAGTGCCCCAATGAGTGTTAATATAGAGATACTGCCAGTGCCCCAATGAGTGTTAATCTAGAGATACTGCCAGTGCCCCAATGAGTGTTAATATAGAGATACTGCCAGTGCCCCAATGAGTGTTAATATAGAGATACTGCCAGTGCCCCAATGAGTGTTAATACAGAGATATTGCCAGTGCCCCAAAGAGTGTTAATATAGAGATACTGCCAGTGCCCCAGTGAGTGTTAATATAGAGATTTTGCCAGTGCCCCAATGAGTGTTAATATAGAGTTACTGCCAGTGCCCCAATGAGTGTTAATATAGAGATATTGCCAGTGCCCCAGTGAGTGTTAATATAGAGATACTACCAGTGCCCCAAAGAGTGTTAATATAGAGATACTGCCAGTGCCCCAATGAGTGTTAATATAGACATATTGCCAGTGCCCCAATGAGTGTTAATATAGAGATACTGTCAGTGCCCCAAAGAGTGTTAATATAGAGATACTGCCAGTGCCCCAATGAGTGTTAATATAGACATATTGCCAGTGCCCCAAAGAGTGTTAATATAGAGATACTGCCAGTGCCCCAATGTGTGTTAATATAGAGGTACTGCCAGTGCCCCAATGAGTGTTAATATAGAGATACTGCCAGTGCCCCAAAGAGTGTTAATATAGAGATAATGCCAGTGCCCCAGTGAGTGTTAATATAGACATATTGCCAGTGCCCCATTGAGTGTTAATATAGAGATACTGCCAGTGCCCCAATGAGTGTTAATATAGAGATACTGCCAGTGCCGCAATGAGTGTTAATATAGAGATACTGCCAGTGCCCCAAAGAGTGTTAATATAGAGATATTGCCAGTGTCCCAATGAATGTTAATATAGAGATATTGGCAGTGCCCCAATGAGTGTTAATATAGAGATATTGCCAGTGCCCCAATGAGTGTTAATATAGAGATATTGCCAGTGCCCCAATGAGTGTTAATATAGAGATATTGCCAGGTGCCACAATGAGTGTTAATATAGAGATACTGCCAGTGCCCCAATGAGTGTTGATATAGAGATAATGCCAGTGCCCCAATGAGTGTTAATATAGATATACTGCCAGTGCCCCAATGAGTGTTAATATAGAGATACTGCCAGTGCCCCAATAAGTGTTAATATAGAGGTACTTCCAGTGCCCCAATGTGTGTTAATATAGAGGTACTGCCAGTGCCCCAATGAGTGTTAATATAGAGATACTACCAGTGCCCCAAAGAGTGTTAATATAGAGATACTGCCAGTGCCCCAATGAGTGTTAATATAGACATATTGCCAGTGCCCCAATGAGTGTTAATATAGAGATACTGCCAGTGCCCCAGTGAGTGTTAATATAGAGATATTGCCAGTGCCCCAAAGAGTGTTAATATAGAGATACTGCCAGTGCCCCAATGAGTGTTAATATAGAGATATTGCCAGTGCCCCATTGAGTGTTAATATAGAGATACTGCCAGTGCCCCAATGGGTGTTAATATAGAGATATTGCCAGTGCCCCAAAGAGTGTTAATATAGAGATACTGCCAGTGCCCCAAAGAGTGTTAATATAGAGATACTGTCAGTGCCCCAAAGAGTGTTAATATAGAGATACTGCCAGTGCCCCCAAAGAGTGTTAATATAGAGATACTGCCAGTGCCCCAATGTGTTTTAGTATAGAGGTACTGCCAGTGCCCCAATGAGTGTTAATATAGAGATATTGCCAGTGCCCCAATGAGTGTTAATATAGAGATACTGTCAGTGCCCCAATGAGTGTTAATATAGAGATACTGTCAGTGCCGCAATGAGTGTTAATATAGAGATACTGTCAGTGCCCCAATGAGTGTTAATATAGAGATACTGCCAGTGCCCCAATGTGTGTTAATATAGAGGTACTGCCAGTGCCCCAATGAGTGTTAATATAGAGATATTGTCAGTGCCCCAAAGAGTGTTAATATAGAGATACTGCCAGTGCCCCAATGTGTGTTAATATAGGGGTACTGCCAGTGCCCCAATGAGTGTTAATATAGAGATACTGCCAGTGCCCCAAAGAGTGTTAATATAGAGATACTGCCAGTGCCCCAGTGAGTGTTAATATAGAGATATTGCTAGTGCCGCAATGAGTGTTAATATAGAGATACTGCCAGTGCCCCAAAGAGTGTTAATATAGAGATATTGCCAGTGCCCCAATGAGTGTTAATATAGAGATATTGCCAGTGCCCCAATGAGTGTTAATATAGAGATATTGCCAGTGCCCCAATGAGTGTTAATATAGAGATATTGCCAGGTGCCACAATGAGTGTTAATATAGAGATACTGCCAGTGCCCCAATGAGTGTTGATATAGAGATAATGCCAGTGCCCCAATGAGTGTTAATATAGATATACTGCCAGTGCCCCAATGAGTGTTAATATAGAGATACTGCCAGTGCCCCAATAAGTGTTAATATAGAGGTACTTCCAGTGCCCCAATGTGTGTTAATATAGAGGTACTGCCAGTGCCCCAATGAGTGTTAATATAGAGATATTGCCAGTGCCCCAAAGAGTGTTAATATAGAGATACTGCCAGTGCCCCAATGAGTGTTAATATAGAGATACTGCCAGTGCCCCAATGAGTGTTAATATAGAGATACTGCCAGTGCCCCAAAGAGTGTTAATATAGAGATACTGCCAGTGCCCCAACGTGTGTTAATATAGAGGTACTGCCAGTGCCCCAATGAGTGTTAATATAGAGATATTGCCAGTGCCCCAAAGAGTGTTAATATAGAGATACTGCCAGTGCCCCAATGAGTGTTAATATAGAGATACTGCAAGTGCCCCAATGAGTGTTAATATAGAGATATTGCCAATGCCCCAAAGAGTGTTAATATAGAGATGCTGCCAGTGCCCCAGTGAGTGTTAATATAGAGATATTGCCAGTGCCCCAATGAGTGTTAATATAGAGATATTGCCAGTGCCCCAAAGAGTGTTAATATAGAGATACTGCCAGTGCCCCAATGAGTGTTAATATAGAGATACTGCCAATGCCCCAATGAGTGTTAATATAGAGATATTGCCAGTGCCCCAAAGAGTGTTAATATAGAGATACTGCCAGTGCCACAAAGAGTGTTAATATAGAGATACTGCCAATGCCCCAATGAGTGTTAATATAGAGATACTGCCAGTGCTCCAATGAGTGTTAATATAGAGATATTGCCATTGCTCCAATGAGTGTTAATATAGAGATATTGCCAGTGCCCCAAAGAATGTTAATACAGAGATACTGGCAGTGCCCCAAAGAGTGTTAATACAGAGATACTTCCAGTGCCCCAAAGAGTGTTAATATAGAGATATTGCCAGATGCCCCAAAGAGTATTAATATAGAGATACTGCCAGATGTCCCAAAGAGTATTAATATAGAGATACTGTCAGTGCCCAAAGAGTATTAATAATTTATAGAGATACTGCCAGATGCCCCAAAGAGTAGTAATATAGAGATACTGCTAGAAGTCCCAAATAGTATTAATATAGATATTCTGTCAGTGCCCAAAGAGTATTAATAATTTCATAGAGATACTGCTAGATGTCCCAAAGAGTATTAATATAGAGATACTTTCAGTACTCAAAGAGTATTAATATAGAGATACTGTCAGTGCCCAAAGAGTATTCATGCAGAGATACTTCCAGCTGCCCCAAAGAATATTCGTGTAGAGATACTGCCAGATGCCCCAAAGAGTATTGATGTAGAGATACTGCCAGATGCCCCAAAGAGTATTCGTGTAGAGATACTGCCAGATGCCCCAGAGTATTCATGTAGAGATACTGCCAGATGCCCAAAGAGTATTCGTGTAGAGATACTGCCAGATGCCCCAAAGAGTATTCATGTAGAGATACTGCCAGATGCCCCAAAGAGTATTCATGTAGAGATACTGCCAGATGCCCCAAAGAGTATTCGTGTAGAGATACTGCCAGATGCCCCAGAGTATTATTGTAGAGATACTGCCAGATGCCCCAAAGAGTATTCATGTAGAGATACTGCCAGATACCCCAAAGGGTATTCATGTAGAGATACTGCCAGATGCCCCAAAGAGTATTCATATAGAGATACTGCCAGATGCCCCAAAGAGTATTCATGTAGAGATACTGCCAGATGCCCCAAAGAGTATTCATGTAGAGATACTTCCAGATGCCCCAAAGAGTATTCATGTAGAGATACTGCCAGATGCCCCAGAGTATTCATGTAGAGATACTGCCAGATGCCCCAAAGAGTATTCATGTAGAGATACTGCCAGATGCCCCAAAGAGTATTCATGTAGAGATACTGCCAGATGCCCCAAAGAGTATTCATGTAGAGATACTGCCAGATGCCCCAAAGAGTATTCATGTAGAGATACTGCCAGATGCCCCAGAGTATTCATGTAGAGATACTGCCAGATGCCCCAAAGAGTATTCGTGTAGAGATACTGCCAGATGCCCCAGAGTATTCATGTAGAGATACTGCCAGATGCCCCAAAGAGTATTCATGTAGAGATACTTCCAGATGCCCCAAAGAGTATTCGTGTAGAGATACTGCCAGATGCCCCAAAGAGTATTCGTGTAGAGATACTGCCAGATGCCCCAAAGAGTATTCATGTAGAGATACTGCCAGATGCCCCAAAGAGTATTCGTGTAGAGATACTGCCAGATGCCCCAAAGAGTATTCATGTAGAGATACTGCCAGATGCCCCAAAGAGTATTCGTGTAGAGATTCCTATTTGTTTATTGTTACGTCGTATCAAGAGTAACTGGCGGTGCGGACTCCATATTAAACACACGTCAATCATCGTATAATGACAGAATAATACGTATTAACATGTTTCGCTGAGTCTGGTGTAAGTTTTACTCGCATAAACAAAGGATCGTGTGCCGGGATCGGCAGAGAAAAGACAAACTCTGAATTCCTAATGAATTCCGCACCATGTCCCACATCCCGTGCTGCCACCTACTGGACAATCTGCACACACAATAGGAGTCGCTGGTATTGTGTAACATAAATAGTGCATTCCACTATTCCGCTGATATAAGCCCTACACAGAGCCAAAACAGAAATGGTGCAGACACACATTTATAAATTAGCATTATGTGGCTTTATGCGAACTAAAATATGGTAGGGTCTATTGTCTTACAAATAATGTTTTTAAAGACAATGGGCCCTACATACTATTGTCTTTGAAAAACAATATCAGCCGTATATTTATCGATATTCAGGAAAGATTTTTGAATCATTTGACAGAAGCAATTTTGTATAATTAGACTTGACGACCTATTCGGTCGCCTATGGATTACTTATATCATGAGCTTAAGGTCGGTTTACAATAGGGATTCATTCTCAAGTGGCCGGCAACATGTGCACCCGTCGTCACTTATCATGAAAGCTAATATTGGGAGTGGCGCCAGTCAAGATCTAGGTCGCAATGCGTAGATGTAAATGCATACATAATTTATCTGCGCATTGTGATGCGACTCGGTGCTCGCCCGACCAATTGGGACACAAATCGCTCGTGTAAACAGGCCTTATAGATAAAACATATGTTCAGTTGCCAACAAATCGCTAGTGTAAACAGGCCTTATAGATAAAACATATGTTCAGTTGCCAACAAATCATGTAATGTCAAGTCTTAACTACAATTTAAATTATGATTGCATTTACACGTGTGACGTATTCCATTCCTCGAAAAGTACAGGGGTCAAGTACAGAGGTCAACAAATTAACCATCAGGTACGGTTTGCCTGATGACACTTGCGCACGTACAAACCATAAAAAAATTATGTTACACTGATTTCGGCCACTTTGTGTTTATTAGTTATACATTCTGACTTGGATTTTGCGTATAGTCGTAAATTCAACTTAGTTATCGGGTTGCATCAAGCGTATTCAGCGGGCAACCAGCAACTTATGTAGTACATCGAGTTTACATACTTGTAGCGTGTCATTCCATCGCCATCGACACTGCCAGTGACATTGTCATTGTTTCCCGTCGCGCGTGCAGCACAACCCTGCAACACCGTTGTTATGATAACCATATTATTGTCGTTTAAATACCAAATACGTCATAATATTGTGTATGGAATCGGTAGTAGTAGTAGTAGTAGTAGTAGTAGTAGTAGTAGAGGTAGTGGTAGTAGTAGTAGTAGTAGTAGTAGTAGTAGTAGTAGTAGTGGTAGTGGTAGTAGTAACAGTAGTGGTAGTGATAGTGGTGGTAGTGGTAGTGATGGAGGTGTGTGTGGTGATGGTGGTGGTGGTGGTGGTGGTGGTGTGCGGTGGTGGCGGTGTGTGGTGGTGTGGGTGGTGGTGATGGTGTTGTGTGTGTGTGTGTGTGTGTGTGTGTGTGTGTGCGTGTGTGTGTGTGGTGTGTGTGGTGGTGGTCGTGGTGTGGTGGTGGTGGCGGTGGTGGTGTGTGGTGGCGGTGTGGTGGTGGTGGTGTGTGGTGGCGGTGTTTGGTGGTGATGTGTGGTGGTAGTGTGTAGTGGTGGCGGTAGTAGTGGTGGTGATGTGTGTGTGTGTGTGTGTGTGTGTGTGTGTGTGTGTGTGTGTGTGTGTGTGTGTGTGTGTGTGTGTGGTGGAGGTGGTGTTCGTGGTGGTGGTGGTGTGTGGTGGTGTGGTGGTGGTGTGTGTGAGGTGATGGTGTGTGGTGGTGGTCGGTGGTTTGTGGTGGTGGTGGTGGTGGTGGTGGTGGTGTGTGGTGCTGATGTGTGGTGGTGGTGTGGTGGTGGTGGTGGTGGTGGTGTGTGTGGTGGTGGTTGTGGTTGTGGTTGTGGTTGTGGTGGTGGTGGTGGTTGTGGTGGTGGTGGTGGTGGTGTGTGGATTAAAATATCCATAGGCAGCTCAGATCACCAATTTCGGAACAACTTATTGTTCCTAAAACTAAACTTAACTTGGACAAACGTGCTTTCTCTGTCTCTGGGCCTAGGGTCTGAAATGAACTCCACATCACTTTGAAAATATCAGAAATTATAGCAACCTTCCAAAAAAAACACCCAAGACATATTTACATTTTCGGTGGTCTTTCGTTCTGATAATGAATTTTGTGTGTCCCTGTTCACGATTATGCTTAATGATTCTGTTTTATTGCGCCTTTCAGCTCACGTTCCTGATGATATAGGCGCTATATAAGTTAATTACTATTATATAATTACTGTTATTATTAAGTGGGTGGTTTATTCCACAAATAGTCATGCAAAATGTTGTACATATATAACGCGGATTAGTTTCTACAACACCCTCTGTCCACACCTTGTGATCTACAATAGGGAGCTTTGCCCCACATTGAATGGGTAATTAAAATTACCAAAATAACATATGCCACATTACTGCTTGCATGAACCAAAGACGCCCAGCTTAGCCCCGGGTGCGCTTTGCCCCGGGTGCGCTTTGCCCCGGGTGCGCTTTGCCCCGGGTGCGCTTTGCCACACAATGCCAGACGATTGGTATATTTTCTTACCTCGAAAACGAGTGAACTCACCAGACACAGCACCAACAACGAATGTAAAGTCATGTCGAAAACGAGTTTCACCTGCAATGCGAAACAGTTCGTTCGGGCATTGCATTCCTAAATATTTGTTGAACAAAATAATACACTTTCGACCAATATAATCAGTTCGATCCGTTCTACTGTTTCAACTATATAAAATGCGTTGTTTGAGTAAAATGTGTTTATTTACAATTCCGCGGTTTGCTTTTACTAAAATATAATTTAAAAGAAACCTACAGTGTTATGACCGCAACTGTATGCATAGGAGAACTGACAATTACTATTCATAAGGTAATAAGACACAAAAGAAGACACACCTGTGTTGAGAAAGACTTCGTCTCGTGCCAACTAACAGTGGCTGCCAGCAGCTTATCGAGAACCTACGGACTCCTCACAACGACCGTCTCACTATATCTGGGCAAACAGTGAGTAATGCAACTTGAGAACAAACCAACGAGAGACGAGAACTGAACAAGAAGGAAGTGACTTAAGTACTCGCGTACCTTGTACTGTCTCTCTTCATTGCCGCTGTACGTCCGGGTTTGAGCACGTTATGTCGCAGCTATAGGGTCAAGTGTTGACTTCCTTTGTATAAGAGTAAAGTAAGTAAAACATGACATTGGGAGTATCATTGACACATGCAGCAATACAAGGTCGATCTATCGCACGTGGTTTAATACAATACAAGGTCAATCTATCGCACGTGGTTTAATACAATACAAGGTCGATCTATCGCACGTGGTTTAATACAATACAAGGTCGATCTATCGCACGTGATTTAATACAATACAAGGTCGATCTATCGCACGTGGTTTAACACATTTTGTTTTGTAGCACCTTTACTTCACTAACGACACTACAACGACACTACATTTCTGTTGGTGTCAATTAATGTCAACACTCGCGCTGTACTTGCAACTTTTAGCAATGTTTTATTTGTATAGTGTACGAGCAACTGGTAAAGTGAAATTTATTTGTTTTATATCACACATGCAGAATCAAATAGCTGTTTGTATATAATATTATTTTATATAGTTTTGATGACTCAATGAGGCCTGTACAGAAACCTAAAAGATGACCTTCGTAGGCATAAGTATATTGCAGTAATCATTACATATGTAAGTATAGTGCAGTAATCATTACATCTATCAATATAGTGCAGTAAGCATTACATCTATAAATATAGTGTAGTAATCATTACATCTATAAATATAGTGCAGTAATCATCACATCTATCAATATAGTGCAGTAATCATTAGATATGTAAGTATAGTGCAGTAATCATTACATCTATCAATATAGTGCAGTAAGCATTACATCTATAAATATATTGCAGTAATCATTACATCTATAAATATAGTGCAGTAATCATCACATCTATCAATATAGTGAAGTAAGCATTACATCTATAAATATAGTGTAGTAATCATTACATCTATAAATATAGTGCAGTAATCATTACATATGTAAGTGTAGTGCAGTAATCATATTACATCTATCAATATAGTGCAGTAATCACTACATCTATAAATATAGTGCAGTAATCATTACATCTATAAATATAGTGCAGTAATCATTACATATGTAAGTGTAGTGCAGTAATCATATTACATCTATCAATATAGTGCAGTAATCACCACATCTATAAATATAGTGCAGTAATCATTACATCTATAAATATAGTGCAGTAATCACTACATCTATAAGTATATTGCAGTAATCATTACATATGTAAGTATAGTGCAGTAATCATTACATCTATCAATATAGTGCAGTAAGCATTACATCTATAAATATAGTGTAGTAATCATTACATCTATAAATATAGTGCAGTAATCATCACATCTATCAATATAGTGCAGTAATCATTACATATGTAAGTATAGTGCAGTAATCATTACATCTATCAATATAGTGCAGTAAGCATTACATCTATAAATATATTGCAGTAATCATTACATCTATAAATATAGTGCAGTAATCATCACATCTATCAATATAGTGAAGTAAGCATTACATCTATAAATATAGTGTAGTAATCATTACATCTATAAATATAGTGCAGTAATCATTACATCTGTAAGTGTAGTGCAGTAATCATATTACATCTATCAATATAATGCAGTAATCACTACATCTATAAATATAGTGCAGTAATCATTACATCTATAAATATAGTGCAGTAATCATTACATATGTAAGTGTAGTGCAGTAATCATATTACATCTATCAATATAGTGCAGTAATCACCACATCTATAAATATAGTGCAGTAATCATTACATCTATAAATATAGTGCAGTAATCACTACATCTATAAGTATAGTGCAGTAATCATTACATCTATCAATATAGTGCAATAAGCATTAAATCTATAAATATAGTGTAGTAATCATTACATCTATAAATATAGTGCAGTAATCATCACATCTATCAATATAGTGCAGTAATCATTAGATATGTAAGTATAGTGCAGTAATCATTACATCTATCAATATAGTGCAGTAAGCATTACATCTATAAATATATTGCAGTAATCATTACATCTATAAATATAGTGCAGTAATCATCACATCTATCAATATAGTGCAATAAGCATTAAATCTATAAATATAGTGTAGTAATCATTACATATATAAATATAGTGCAGTAATCATTACATATATAAATATAGTGCAGTAATCACTACATCTATAAGTATAGTGCAGTAATCATTACATCTATAAATATAGTGCAGTAATCATTACATCTATACGTATAGTGCAGTAATCATTACATCTATAAATATAGTGCAGTTATCATTACATCTATAAATATAGTGCAGCAATCATTACATCTATAAATATGTGGCTGCAGTGACACCCCTTCCAGCCGTACACGTGGCTGCAGTGACATCCCTTCCAGCCGTACACGTGGCTGCAGTGACATCCCTTCCAGCCATACAAAAGCCAGGCAGCGAAAGCCAGGCTTGCCTTCTGATTCTAGCCATGGCATCTTTTGCAGAGTCTCCATCTGTTGTTATTTTGCTTCCCAGGTATGCAAAGCCCTGAACCTCTTCCAATGCATCACTGTTGATTACGGTAATGGGGTTGTCTGTCTTGTAGTTGTTCCTCATCATCATCTGATGCTCCTATTTCCATTTGGGTGATTTCTGTCATCAGCCGGCCGATGGCGAGGATGAACACAAAATGGACCAAATGTGCCTGTGAAGGAATCTCGGGTCATATATAATGTAATGATTTACTGCACTATATTTATAGATGTAATGATTACTGCACTATATTTATAGATGTAATGATTACTGCACTATATCTATAGATGTAATGATTACTGCACTATATTTATATATGTAATGATTACTGCACTAT
Organism: Lamellibrachia satsuma; assembly: GCA_033239005.1. Taxonomy (NCBI): domain Eukaryota; kingdom Metazoa; phylum Annelida; class Polychaeta; order Sabellida; family Siboglinidae; genus Lamellibrachia; species Lamellibrachia satsuma. The sequence goes on along the minus strand of BSQZ01000073.1, from coordinate 2,491,538 downwards.
ATTTTATTCATCTGACAGGGAAGGGTGCTGCAGTTCTTGCGTGTGAGTTTGTCAGAGTTGTCGACGAGGGCACAGGTACCATAGATTATTTAAACTAGATGCGCAGGGGAACTGACAGAGAAAACTCAAAGGAGTACTACTACAAATACACATCCAAAGAAATGTTCACCAATAATTTCAGACAATGAACTTAAATGCGTATGCTTAAATGCCAGGAGCATAGTAAATAAAAAAAGTGAGTTAGACATTATGGTAGCAGATATTGATCCTCATGTAATAGGCATCACAGAATCATGGGCAAATGAAGATATAGTAGATGCTGAGTTAGCACTGACAGGCTATGTAATGTTTAGGAAGGATAGACGAGAAAGAAGGGGAGGTGGAGTAATTTTGTATATTAAAGAATCTATCCAAGCATATGAAATTACATTGAAAAGTGAAGCAGATAGTGTGGAAGCAATTTGGTGTAACATAGTTACCAGGAACTCAACATTAACAATAGGAGTAGTTTATCGTAGTCCTAACATAGGACAAGGGGAAGATGTAAAATTACAAAAGGCGATAAGGGAGGTGAGCAAAGGAGAATGTGTTATAATGGGTGATTTTAACCATGGCCATATACAATGGGAATCATTAGAGAGTGCTGGAGGTGACGACCATCAGTTTCTACTTCTAACACAGGATTGTTTCCTTACTCAACATGTCTTGGAACCAACCAGAGGTGGGAATGTGTTAGATTTAATTTTGTCTTCTCAAAATGAATTAGTTGACAATGTTAAAGTACACGAACCTTTGGGTTCAAGTGACCATAACCAAATCCATTTTAATATAAAAGTAAAAACAGTGCATACATATAAAAAACAATGGAGGAGGAACTTCAACAAAGGCAAATATAAAGTGATGAGAACATATCTAGCAAATATAGATTGGAATAATTTGCTGAAGAACAAGACAGCAACAGAATGCTGGACTTGTTTAAAATATGAGATTGAGGGCATTATTGAGAAATTTATTCCATTAAGAAAACAAGGGAAAAGATCCAGGAAAAAACACCTGTCAAAAGAAGCTATTAGAAAAATTGCTCACAAACAGATGCTGTGGAAGGTCTATAAACACACTGGAAATGTAGAAGACTACACAAACTACAAAGAGGCACTTAACCTAGCTACAACTGAAATTAGAAAATCTAAAAGAACCTTTGAACAAAAATTGGCAGGTAATATAAAAAAATGACAGCAAGAGTTTCTATGCTTATGTAAGGAGTAAACAGAAAGTTCGAGATAAGGTCGGACCACTGGAAAACAACAGTGAAAACATAATTTCAGATGGGTTCCAAATGGCAGAGGTCCTGAATGAGTATTTTAGCTCAGTTTTTACCACAGAAGATATCAGCTCACTTCCAGTTCCATTGACTAAATTTGAGGGCAACAAATCAGAACATTTAGGGCAGTTATTTGTAACTCCTGAAATGATAGGAAAGAAAATTAAGAAGATGAAAGATAATAAATCACCTGGAGTTGATGGGATACCACCAAAACTGCTAAAGGAAGTTGTTGATCAAATTAGTACACCACTTGCAAACTTATTTAACTTGTCACTAGAAGAAGGAATAGTTCCTTCAGAATGGAAAGAAGCAAACATTACGCCGCTGTTTAAGAAGGGATCGAGGAACAAACCAGAAAATTACAGACCAGTGAGTTTAACATCAGTTGTATGTAAATTACTCAAAACATTAATTAGAGACCACATGATAGAATTCCTCATAAAACATAAATTAATAAATACATCTCAACACGGATTCCTAAAAGCAAAGTCATGTCTAACCAATCTCTTATGTTTTTTAGAAGAAATTACAAAGTGGGTAGAAGATGGGTCACCAGTGGATGTTGTCTACTTAGATTTTCAGAAAGCTTTCGATAAAGTGCCACATCAAAGATTGTTACTTAAACTAAAAGCCCATGGTATAGGCAATGATGTAATCAACTGGATAGAAAAGTGGCTTACACACAGAAGACAGAGAGTAATAGTAGATGGTAAGATTTCAAACTGGAAATCTGTTTTGAGTGGGGTACCACAGGGATCACTGTTAGGCCCTATACTGTTTTTTATATATATAAATGATTTGGAGGATGACATATCTAACAAAGTACTCAAATTTGCAGATGATACAAAAGTATTCAGAAAGGTTACTAATGATACAGATAAACAAAGTTTACAGGATGATCTAGAAAAATTAGTTAAATGATCAGAAAAATGGCAAATGTTATTCAATTTTGGGAAGTGTAAATGTATACACATAGGACATGGAAATATGGACGAGGAATATAAAATGGGGGATGCTGTACTAGGTAGAACCACACAAGAAAAGGATTTAGGAGTAACATTTAATGCTGACATGAAAGTTTCAGAGCAATGTGGGATTGCTGCTTCGAGATGAAATCAAATTCTATGGCTAATTAGGAGAACTATCACGTATAAGGAGAAATATCTAATTGTACCCCTGTACAAAGCAATAGTTAGACCACATTTGGAATATTGTATTCAAGCATGGAGGCCATATCGTAAAAAAGACATAGACAAGCTAGAAAGAATACAACGAAGAGCAACTAAGATGATTCCAGAATTAAGAGACCTTAGTTACGAAAGTCGCTTATTACAATGTGGTTTGACAACACTAGAGACCAGGAGACTAAGAGGAGACCAAACAGAAGTGTTTAAAATAGTGAACGGTTATGAGGATGTTGATAGGAATATGTTCTTCAAACTTAAAGAAGGCAGTAGAACCAGAGGACACCAAGCAGCATTAGTTAAGGAGCAGTGTAGGTTGGACATGAGAAAGTACTCATTCTCACAGAGGGTGATAAATGAATGGAACAAACTGCCAAATGATTGTGTTAATGCTAGTAGTGTGAATATGTTTAAAAATAGAATTGACAGATATCTGATAAGGGCGGGCTACACATAGGTGAGAAAATTGTTGGACTCTCGATAAGCCAATGGCTTTCTTGTCCGCTTGCCATCTGGAACTTGTTGTTTGGGATGGCAATCTTGTTAAATCTTGTTAAATAAACTTCACTTTACCAGTTGCTCCTACACTATACAAATAAAACATTGCTAAAAGTTGCAAGTACAGCGCGAGTGTTGACATTAATTGACACCAATATAAATGTAGTGTCGTTGTAGTGTCGTTGAAATAAAGATGCTACAAAACAAAATGTGTTAAACCACGTGCGATGGATCGACCTTGTATTGCTGCATGTGTAAATTTACGTGGAACCAACAAATGAACCAGACCGCTGACTTAGTACCCAGTAGAGGGCGCTACATGGAATGGGTTGAGAAAAAGTAACTTCGAATTTTAACCAGGATGAATTAGTAACTGATTTAATAACTGATAACATATGAACATTACCTCCTTAGTGGAATATAGAGAAATACAGAATACTTGTTATAAACTGCAAAGCATATAATCACGCAAGTAGATTTAATTTGGGGTATTGGACATTTGTATAAAGTGTGGAATATTGATCGGATAAGTATTATGATTACGTGTATAATAAACGTAAACTTATAAGAGTCCTTGTTTAGACAATAGTTGCTGTTAAAATTTAGCTATAGGAGTAATTTATGGCAGTTTATATCGTAGATCTCCGAAGACTCGGTAGCGCGAGCGATAATTAAGGTTTGTTGTGGTCAGTTGATTGGGTACATAATATGAGACATAATATTATTGTAAATAATTTAGTACATATTAAAGATTGAGAACCTGAATATTTTGTTTTTGCAACATTTATTGTTAAAAGTTAGCCGTAGATAGTAATTCAGTGTAATTTAAAGAAGGTCACTGAAATTTCGTTAGCGCGAGCAATATTACGTTTTGTTATCGTCAGCTGTTACATAAAAAGTAAGTTGCAAGGCAGTAGTTGTAAATTTAATTAAAACATCAGTAAAATAGCACAACGTGTGTATTGCAACACAAAAACAGTCTTTGTGAAGACTACCTAGTATAAATTTATTATAAACGAATTATAAACAAATATAAATTGAATTTCTAACATGGCGCCGTGCAAACGCCAAGTAAAGGCGAAACGTAATTTGACATGCTCTAGCTGCGACAGCTGGATAGATTTTGCAAAGTGCGGGTGTGCAAATTCGTGGGCAGAGGTGCAGGCAGATGATTTTCATTTCGTGTGTAGTGGATGTGCGACAGTTAAATGTCTACAGGAGCAGGTAAATGAGTTACGACATATGATTTTGATGATGACAGGGCAGGATGAAAAAGAAGAGCGCAGAGGTGGTGAGAATGATGAGAGCAGGTGGTTATGTCATCTCCTCTGTAAACAGAGGAGATGACATAACAGTATGCCTACCAGGGGCAAAAATAGAGTATATATCAGAGAAGGCAAAACAAGTCATGGGTGGTGGCACGGGAGGTGTTGTTCTGGTACATATGGGAACGAACTATGCAGAGAAGGAGGGAACGTCGGCCATCGTTGGTAAGTACAGGAGGTTGATCAAGACACTTAAAGAGGCACGAGTTGGACAGATTGTTTTGTCGGGGATATTACCAATAATGGGAGGCAGGGGTGAGGAATATAGGAACTGTTGGAGGATGGCGATCAACACACAAGTACAGAAGGTATGTATGGAGGAGGGAGTAGGTTTCGTAGACATGTGGTTAAACTGTGTGGGAAGAGACGACTTTTTCACGAGAGACTTCATCTGATAGGGAAGGGTGCTGCAGTTCTTGGGTGTGAGTTTGTCAGAGTTGTCCACGAGGGTACAGTTACCATAAATTATTTAAACTAGATGCACAGAGGGAACTGACAGAGAAAACAAACTCAAAGGAGTACTACTACAAATACACATCCAAAGAAATGTTCACCAATAATTTCAGACAATGAACTTAAATGTGTATGCTTAAATGCCAGGAGCATAGTAAATAAAAAAAGTGAGTTAGACATTATGGTAGCAGATATTGACCCTCATGTAATAGGCATCACTGAATCATGGGCAAATAAAGATATAGTAGATATTGAGTTAGCACAGACAGGCTATGTATTGTTTAGGAAGGATAGACGAGAAAGTAGGGGAGGTGGAGTAATTGTATATATTAAATCTATCCAAGCTTATGAAATAACACTGAAAAGTGAAACAGATTGTGAGGAAGCAATTTGGTGTAACATAGTTACCAGGAACTCAACATTAAAAATAGGAGTAGTTTATCGTAGTCCTAACATAAGGAAAGAAGAAGATGTAAAATTACAAAAGGCTATAAGGGAGGTGAGCAAGGGGGAATGTGTTATAATGGGTGATTTTAACCATGGCCATATACAATGGGCATCGTTAGAGAGTGCTGGAGGTGACGACCATCAGTTTCTACTTCTAACACAGGATTGTTTCCTTACTCAACATGTCTTGGAACCAACCAGAGATGGGAATGTGTTAGATTTAATTTTGTCTTTTCAAAATGAATTAGTTGATAATGTTAAAGTACACGAACCTTTGGATTCAAGTGACCATAACCAAGTCCATTTTAATATAAATGTAAAAACAGGGAATACATATAAAAAACAATGGAGGAGGAACTTCAACAAAGGTAAATATAAAGAGATGAGAACATATCTAGCAAATATATATTGGAATAACTTGCTGAAGAAAAAGACAGCAACAGAATGCTGGACTTGTTTAACATATGAGATTGAGGGCATTATTGAGAAATGTGTTCCATTAAGAAAACAAGGGAAAAGGTCCAGGAAGAAACACCTGTCAAAAGAGGCTATTAGAAAAATTGCTCACAGATGCTGTGGAGGACATATAAACACACTGGAAATGTAGAAGACTACGCAAACTACAAAGGGGCACTTAACCTAGCTAGAACAGAAAGTAGAAAATCTAAAAGAACCTTTGAAAAAAATTGGTAGGTTATATAAAAAATGACAGCAAGAGTTTCTATGCTTATGTAAGGAGTAAACAGAAAGTTCGAGATAAGGTCGGACCACTGGAAAACAACAGTGGAAACATAATTTCAGACGGGTTTCAAATGGCAGAGGTCCTGAATGAGTATTTCAGCTCAGTTTTTACCATAGAAGATGTCAGTTCATTTCCAGTTCCATTTACAAAATTTGAGGGCAATAAATCAGAATATATGGGGCAGTCATTTGTAACTCCAGAAATTATAGCAAAGAAAATTAATAAGATGAAAGATAATAAATCACCTGGAGTTGATGGGATACCACCAAAACTGCTTAAGGAAATTGTTGAGCAAATTAGTACACCACTTGTAAAAGTGTTTAATTTGTCACTAGAAGAAGGAATATTTCTTTAAGAATGGAAAGAAGCAAACATTACACCGCTATTTAAGAAAGGATCGAGGAACAAACCAGAAAAGTACCAGTGAGTTTAACATCAGTTGTATGTAAATTACTCGAAGCATTAATTAGAGACTACATGGTGGAATTCCTTGTAAAACATAAATTAATAAATACATCTCAACATGGGTTCCTAAAAGCAAGGTCGTGTCTAACCAATCTCTTATGTTTTTGGGAAGAAATTACAAAGTGGGTAGATGACGAGTCACCAGTGGATGTTGTCTATTTAGATTTTCAGAAAGCTTAAAGTGCCACATCAAAGACTGTTACTTAAACTAAAAGCCCATGGTATAGGTAATGATGTAATCAACTGGATTTCAAACTGGAAATCTGTTTTTGAGTTGGGTACCACAGGGATCAGTATTAGGCCCTATACTGTTTTTAATATATATATAAATGATTTGGAAGATGACATATCTAGCAAAGTACTGAAATTTGCAGATGACACAAAAGTATTCAGAAAGGTTACTAATGTTACAAATAAACAAAGTTGACAGGATGATCTAGATAAATTAGTTAAATGGTCAGAGAAATGGCAAATGTTATTCAATTTTGGGAAGTGTAAATGCATACACATAGGACATGGAAACCTGGACGAAGAATTTAAAATAGGGGATGCTGTACTAGGTAGAACCACACAAGAAAAGACTTAGGTGTAACATTTAGTGCTGACATGAACGTTTCAGAGCAATGTGGGATTGCTGCTTCGAAAGGAATCAAATAATTATAGGGCTAATTAGGAGAACTATCATGTATAAGGAGAAACAGGTAATTGTACCCCTGTACAAAGCAATAGTTAGAACACATTTGGAATATTGTATACAAACATGGAGGCCGTATCGTAAGAAGAACACAGACAAGCTAGAAAGAATACAACGAAGAGCAACTAAAATGATTCCAGAATTAAGAGACCTTAGTTATGAAAGCAACTTTGCAACTATTTTATATACGTGTGCATTCCAACTTAAATCAGATGATATAATTACACCGAGAACTTTTGCTTGAGCAACTCTTTCAACACCAGTCCCATTTACATTGATATACGGCAGAGATTTAACATATATTCTATTTTTTTAAGAAACGTATAACCATTTATTTTGTCTTACTCGTATTAATGCGCATATCATTGTTGCTATGCAACCACTGCGCAGTAAGGTTAGCTGAATCATGTATGGCAGATACTCTGCTTTGGTGGCATATTTCAAATATTGTGCTGTCATCCACATATTAGTAGATAGGGCAAAGTGTTCTTAAATCATTGATATGGACCAAACAGTGTTCCCCGGGGAACGCCTCCATTAGGGTAGCCTGGTCTTGATACAGCGTCCCCGATCTTAACTCTCTGTGCACGGTCTAGGAGAAACGCTGCTATCCATCAAACTAGATGTGCTGGTAATTTCATTGTGATCAGTTTATCGATTAATATATAATGATTAATTACATCTAATGCTTTCCTGTAGTCCAGAAATAACACTCTCACAAAATTGCCCGTTACATCAGTGGCTTCATACCACTTGCGGAGCGATTCAACCAGAACATCAGTAGTACAAGTCCCTGCCATAACTCCGAACTGCCTATCATCAATCTGAGGTTTAACACAAATATCGACACACTTCAGCAGCACAAATGACTCATACACCTTTGCCAGAATTGTAGTTAGCGATATAGGTCTAATGTCATTTTCCACTGTGTCTGGTGGTTGTTTCTTTGACAACGGAATAACTGTTGCTGACTTCCATAGCTTTGGTAGAACTCCTTCCCTGAGTGAGTTGTTAAAGATAGTTGTGACCGGTGTCGCGAGAAGGTGCAAAAAGTCTTTCAATACCCAAGACGGAAAGTTGTCCGGTCCAGTGGCTTTGTTAACTTTGACCTTTTCAAGTGCCACCTCCGTATCTGTTACGCTGATAATGAACTCAGCCGACAATGGTTCGTTGACGTCAAAGATTGGGTGAGAGGACTGCGATCTTGGTAAGTCTTCACACACTGACACAAAGAACCCATTCATAGAGTTGACCAAGCTGTCCAAATCCCCATCAGTTTATTTGTTGACCATTCCTCATGTGATGCGACATTTGATTGGTAAAACTGGTGGCGCAATTTTGGCGCTGTGCGATTCACTAAATTCCTCAGTCTTCTGGCCTGTTCCATGTCATCAGACATACGAGCACGTTGCCGCTGTCTGGGCAGGTGCCGGAAGCCATCTGTGATCCTTGGTTTATCTGTGCTATGGCGCGCCCAGTAAATGGTCCATGGTTTCCTGGAAGAGATCAAACAGTTCCTCGCACGTAGGCAATGTGCACATATACTCCCGTCAGGTCTGTGACAGCGGCTACAGTAAACATTGCTCGTTCATTGTTACCCATGCGCCTGGTAACGATGCTCTGGACCATGCCCGTGTCGAGTGTTGGGATACACGATGGAACCAATAACATCATCTGTGGTCTGATGTTCTCACTCCGTCAAGCACTGTCGGACAACCGTACACAGGTGACGTGTTAGACCACATTTTGTTCTGAATTTCCATTGAACACTTTTGTGTCGCAGTACACTGACCGATTGTCCATATTATCGATGAGTGCAGAAAGCCGAGACCGACAGAACGCGTACGTCGCCTAGAGATAATCGTGTACTGATACCTGGACGAACCGAGTGGACGAACCGAGTGGACGAACCGAGCGGACGACCGGACATGTGAAATATGGGAGCTACGTAACAACGAACAGCGTCTGCACATTGCCACGTTGTGTTCAACAAAGAGGTGATTTGGTTATTCGAAGTAGTGATTGCAATGACGGAGAGAAACAAACTATTGTACTCATTTAAATGTTCCTCCTCGATTCGATTTTTTAGCTAATCTAATTTAAAATATATTTTGCGAAAAATCAAACCTACGTAGTATCCACTGCAACATGCTCGTTTGTGCAACTTTTGTGTGTACTTTGTGTGACTTAAGACAAACTATTAAACTAATAATAATAATAATAAAATACGATATTTATATAGCGTCATAATCACATAGTGCTCTATGGCGCTTTACAGTGCAGTAATAATACAGCTAAACGTATATAGGTAGTTAAATATTAAAATAATACATTAATTAAGAATAATACAACTAAAAATCGTGCATCAAAATAAACAGCTAAAAATACAAGTACAATTTAAAGGCATTTTAGGCATTTAAGGGCTTTAAACTAAAATGCATACATGGAATAAAATAATTTGAATGATAAATTACATTAAGAACAATATAATTATAAGTATCAAATTGGATTAAAATAGTGAAAGGTATACAAGGAATTAAATAAGACAAAATAATAATAATAATAATAATAACTACTGAATAAGATTAAAACCGGTAAACATATAATCTTATCTTGTATATTATTGTCGGAAAAGGAAAGTCTTTAATTTCCGTTGACAACTGGCGCAGCTGTTAGAGTTTCTAATGTTAGCGGGAAAATTGTTCCAAAGAGTAGCCGCTGCTTTGGTGAACGTGAGATCACCGAATGTGGCTGTTCTAGTTATAGGCACAGTCAATGTTATGGTATATTCGGATCATAGTGAGCGTGTTGGTCTGTAAATGGACAGTAGATCACTCCGGTAATCCGGTGCTTGGTGGTGGATAGCACGGGAAGTTTGTGACATGATCTTATGTTGTATTCGGCGGTGGACAGGACGCCAGTGTAGCTCCTTCACAACGGGACTGGTTCTTGTGATCATGCGCGCGCATGCGTTCTGCGGACGTTGCATTTTCGCAAGCCGATTCACGCACAGGCCATGCAGTAGAGAGTCTTATGTTACGAGAACATGAACAAGTGTTTTCGTTGAATCATGAGACAAGTATCGGCGGATCCTCCCGATATTTCTGAGGTGGTAATATCCAGTTCGGCAGACGGAGTTTACGTGCTGGGTCATATTGATATGTTGATAGTATAGAACCTCAAGATCGCGGACGGAGGATGATTGTAATTGTTGTTGTGCTCCAACCGAATCAGCTGTGTTTGACAACGATTTCAATCCATGTTTGGATGTGAACAAGATCACTTCCGTCTTCTCGTCATTCAGTTTGAGCATGTTTTGCGTAAGCCAAGTACGAACATCCTTGATACAGTCGTTCAAACGGGCGACTGCTGTTGATCGCTCTTCGGGTCGTTGTTCATGAATGAGACATATAACTGGGTGTCATCAGCATAGAAGTGCACATCTAGTTGATGATGCCTGATGACGTCTCCACGCACTGATCCTTGTGGGACGCCATACTCAAGTAAGACATCGGCTGAGGCGACATCACGAATGATGACTTGTTGGTTTCGCTCTCACAAGTAAGATGACATCCATCATCGGCTGAGGAGATATCACGAATGATGACTTCTTGGTTTCGCTCTCACAAGTAAGATGACATCCATCATCGGCTGAGGCGACATCACGAATGATGACTTGTTGGTTTCGCTCTCACAAGTAAGATGACATCCATCATTGGCTGAGGCGACATCACGAATGATGACTTGTTGGTTTCGCTCTCACAAGTAAGATGACATCCATCATCGGCTGAGGAGATATCACGAATGATGACTTCTTGGTTTCGCTCTCACAAGTAAGATGACATCCATCATCGGCTGAGGCGACATCACGAATGATGACTTGTTGGTTTCGCTCTCACAAGTAAGATGACATCCATCATCGGCCGAGGAGACATCACGAATGACGACTTGTTGGTTTCGCTCTCACAAGTAAGATGACATCCATCATCGGCTGAGGCGACATCACGAATGATGACTTGTTGGTTTCGCTCTCACAAGTAAGATGACATCCATCATCGGCTGAGGAGACATCACGAATGATGACTTGTTGGTTTCGCTCTCACAAGTAAGATGACATCCATCATCGGCTGAGGCGACATCACGAATGATGACTTGTTGGTTTCGCTCTCACAAGTAAGATGACATCCATCATCGGCCGAGGAGACATCACGAATGATGACTTGTTGGTTTCGCTCTCACAAGTAAGATGACATCCATCATCGGCCGAGGAGACATCACGAATGATGACTTGTTGGTTTCGCTCTCACAAGTAAGATGACATCCATCATCGGCCGAGGCGACATCACGAATGATGACTTGTTGGTTTCGCTCTCACAAGTAAGATGACATCCATCATCGGCCGAGGAGACATCACGAATGACGACTTGTTGGTTTCGCTCTCACAAGTAAGATGACATCCATCATCGGCTGAGGCGACATCACGAATGACGACTTGTTGGTTTCGCTCTCACAAGTAAGATGACATCCATCATCGGCTGAGGCGACATCACGAATGATGACTTGTTGGTTTCGCTCTCACAAGTAAGATGACATCCATCATCGGCTGAGGAGACATCACGAATGATGACTTGTTGGTTTCGCTCTCACAAGTAAGATGACATCCATCATCGGCTGAGGCGACATCACGAATGATGACTTGTTGGTTTCGCTCTCACAAGTAAGATGACATCCATCATCGGCCGAGGAGACATCACGAATGATGACTTGTTGGTTTCGCTCTCACAAGTAAGATGACATCCATCATCGGCCGAGGAGACATCACGAATGATGACTTGTTGGTTTCGCTCTCACAAGTAAGATGACATCCATCATCGGCCGAGGAGACATCACGAATGATGACTTGTTGGTTTCGCTCTCACAAGTAAGATGACATCCATCATCAGCCGAGGCGACATCACGAATGATGACTTGTTGGTTTCGCTCTCACAAGTAAGATGACATCCATCATCGGCTGAGGAGACATCACGAATGATGACTTGTTGGTTTCGCTCTCACAAGTAAGATGACATCCATCATCGGCTGAGGCGACATCACGAATGATGACTTGTTGGTTTCGCTCTCACAAGTAAGATGACATCCATCATCGGCCGAGGAGACATCACGAATGATGACTTGTTGGTTTCGCTCTCACAAGTAAGATGACATCCATCTTCGGCCGAGGAGACATCACCAATGATGACTTGTTGGTTTCGCTCTCACAAGTAAGATGATATCCATCATCGGCCGAGGAGACATCACAAATGACTTGTTGGTTTCGCTCTCGCAAGTAAGATCTCATCCATCATCGGCCGAGGCGACATCACAAATGACTTGTTGGTTTCGCTCTCGCAAGTAAGATCTCATCCATCATCGGCCGAAGAGACATCACCAATGACTTGTTGGTTTCGCTCTCACAAGTAAGATGACATCCATCTCTGGACATCGCCAGACATGACGTGTGTTCTAGACGCTCGATAAGGATGGAGTGATCGATAGTGTCGAACGCCGCCGAGACATCTAAAAAAGCAACAACAAACTACTCAATGTTTGGTAAAAAACAAAATTTAAGTGAAGATAGAAAAGCTGAAAACTCAGGAATTTCACCGTTTTTTCACAGATCTACCGTGTTCGTCTATTTAAAGACGAAAGTTCACTATGTAGACTGGCATCCTACGCATTGTTCGCTATATAGCCTGGCAACCTGCGCAATGTTCACTATGTAGACTGGCAACCTGCGCAATGTTCACTATGTAGACTGGCAACCTACGCAATGTTCACTATGTAGACTGGCATCCTACGCAATGTTCACTATGTAGACTGACAACCTGCGCAGTGTTCGCTATGTAGACTGGCAACCTCCGCAATGTTCACTATGAAGACTGGCATCCTACGCAATGTTCACTATGTAGACTGGCAACCTGCGCAGTGTTCGCTATGTAGACTGGCAACCTGCGCAATGTTCACTATGTAGACTGGCAACCTGCGCAATGTTCACTATGTAGACTGGCAACCTGCGCAATGACATTCCGCGTTTTTTGTCAGCACCCAAATCTAATACATTATTTATAAAAAAAATATTATATACTTCAGTACATGCATGTGTGCACCACTGTCTGTATTATATACTTCACTACATGCATGTGTGCACCACTGTTTGTATTATATACTTCAGTACATGCATGTGTGCACCACTGTCTGTATTATATACTTCACTACATGCATGTGTGCACCACTGTCTGTATTATATACTTCACTACATGCACGTGTGCACCACTGTCTGTATTATATACTTCACTACATGCATGTGTGCACCACTGTCTCTATTATATACTTCACTACATGCATGTGTGCACCACTGTCTGTATTATATACTTCACTACATGCATGTGTGCACCACTGTCTGTATTATATACTTCACTACATGCACGTGTGCACCACTGTCTGTATTATATACTTCACTACATGCATGTGTGCACCACTGTCTGTATTATATACTTCACTACATGCACGTGTGCACCACTGTCTGTATTATATACTTCACTACATGCATGTGTGCACCACTGTCTAAATTATATACTTCACTACATGCATGTGTGCACCACTGTCTAAATTATATAATTAACTACATGCATGTGTGCACCACTGTCTATATTATATATACTTCACGACATGCATGTGTGCACCACTGTCTAAATTATATAATTCACTACATGCATGTGTGCACCACTGTCTATATTATATACTTCACTACATGCATGTGTGCACCACTGTCTAAATTATATACTTCACTACATGCATGTGTGCTCCACTGTCTATATTATATACCTCACGACATGCATGTGTGCACCACTGTCTATAGCCAGGCACTCGAATCAGCCGCGCAATCACCGAACAAGTACAAACTGTTTTTCACCTGAGAAGGTCCACCCTTCACAGTCGTCGGAGAGACGAAGACTTTGTGTCACACACGGTGTCTTCTTTAAATAGCGCGTGATCTCATCAATAACGTCACTGTGTCCACAGAGTGGCAAGGATTAGGTGCCGTCGTGTGTCCACGGTGTAGTAGGGGTTGAGTGTTGTCGCCCTCCGTGACTTTAGCAGGCCGCAGATCAACCGACGACACCGAGAAGACAGACAGGCGACCGGGACTTCCACGCGTCGTCCAGTCTACCCGAGAACCGCGTTTGTCGCCAACGTTCAATCGTCCAGTCAGTTGCCAGTTCGCTTGCTTGTTATACACCTGCAGTGTTGGCAGTCGTACGGTCCGTTCGACATCGATCGGCCTGGACGCAATCCAATGCCTCGCACAGCCCGACTGTGAAGGTAGGTGAACTCACGACGCGGCGTCACTGCCCAGCCAAGGTCGAGGTCGACAGTGGCCGCAGAGTGGTTAGAGCGCGGGCCACGGAGTGGTTAGAGCGCGGGCCACGGAGTGGTTAGAGCGCGGGCCACTTTCTTGGCCCGGTCAACACGCACGCTGTCGTGACGTTGTCCGCCTGTTTCGCTTCGTTACTTTCGTCATATTTGTATGTCACGACTCGGCTAGAAACCCAATTTCATGCCCAAAAAATCGTGAAATGCATTTCACGATATATACTGGGCAAAAAAGAAACTCGACAGGTAGATATGTTGTGTGCTGACCGTCCAGCATGAAGATTAGATGCGACTATGCCACTACATATTGATGTACTGGGTGTAAAGAACACGACGTGATCGTCACGTGATTATATTAAAAACCCAAGGGTCAAAATGTCATTGTGTGGTCCAAAGCACATTTCACACGTGACACGTCTCGCATGGGTTAGAATATGTTCACCGTAAGTCCTCTTTGTGTGAATTCCGGCCGCTTGCAGAAGTTGAGATTTGCGCAGTCAAACTTCCTCTAAATGCTTGCCTACTGTTGATGGTTGCAGTTGTAAACCTATCACGCTGATGACGTAGCTGGATGTGTTGGTCCTCTGCACGTGACGTCACACAGAATCAGAATCAGTTTATCATTTTCAGTTGAATTGTACAAAAAGTCACTATCAAATACACAAAGCCACGCAGGTATAATTCTCTTATAAAACACCGGAAATTAAAAGACGAGGAGTCCCTAACCCCCGGAGATTGACCACTGGTCAATGTGGCTGGACATGTGTTGTAAGACTGGAATGTCTGTTTCGTCTAGTACCGACTTTCTCGCCTCCAGACTGTCTCGCCTCCAGACTGTCTCGCCTCCAGACTGTCTCGCCTCTAGACGGTGTCACCTCCAGACTGTCTCGCCCCAGACGGCCAAAGGCAATCTCAGTCTACATTGGAACGTCTCGGCACGACAAACAATTGCGTCCAAAGTCAACATTTAGTGTTTTTCTTATTGCTGCGATGCTATGGTTAACAACTGTGTCAATATCTCTATATATTATGTTATGTTATGTTATGTTATGTTATGTTATGTTATGTTGTGTTGTGTTGTGTTATGTTATGTTATGTTATGTTATGTTATGTTATGTTATGTTATGTTATGTTATGTTATGTTATGTTATGTCATGTCATGTCATGCCATGTCACGTTAGCACATTGCTTCTTGTAATAGTTTTTTTCTTCAGTATTTTGTCTTATGCTATGGACGACCTTATGATTGTGATGATGATGGCTCTCTACCGCTTGAGCTGCCGCGCTCCAAATTTGAAGCTGACTATAGAATTGTGTGATTTTGGATCCAAAATCAGACTGATGCGATCAGTCATGGACTCTTATAGCCGAACTACAAAGAAGAGTACAAGCCATGGAAATGAGGTGCTATCGAAAAGCCATCGGGCCGTATTAAGATCTCCTAACGACGGTAAAGAGACGGAAGCTGAAATGTATGGGCAAGTCTCACGAACATCCGGCATGATAAAGACCATCCTGCAAGGCACCGTTAGGGGAGCAAGAAGACGAGGAAGACAGAGGAAGAGGTGGGAGGACAACATCAAAGAGTGGACAGGCCTCGACTTCTCACAGACACAAAGGGCAGTAGACGATAGGAAGAAGTGGAGACAGCTGGTATCAAGGCCCCAACGACACTACGGGTTACGGTATTGATGACGACGACGATGATGATGATGATGATGATGATGATGATGATGATAGAATACGTGTGCATTGACTGCTTAGCTCAATAGCCGAATGATGCCCGAGAAATGTAGACTCTTGGGCGTATTCGAATCACGTCATGTGCCAGTGATCAAGTGTGTAGCCACTTGAACGATGCAGCTTGGCTGCAGGTCGACTAATAAGAATTCCGCATTTTATGAGTTGCCACATGACGTATTTCCTTAGCGGGACATCTTTATTGAGGCAGCTACAGTGCGCATAAAAACCAGCATAATGCAACTTAGCGCTGTGTGGACAACCCTGCATCGAATTATCTTCTACTATTTTATTAACCTGTTTCTAATGGCGGGCCTGTAGTAACGTGTCGTCAAATAACTCGGTTCTCGAAATACGTATTACTATACAGGATAAAACCGTTTTATCACATGCATAAACCATTGAATACATATGATTTGCATTGAATGCAGATACCGCGTGCATAGGATGCAGACACTGCGTGCATTGAATGCAGATACCGCGTGCATAGGGGGCAGACACTGCGTGCATTGGATGCAGACACCGCGTGCACTGGATGCAGACACCGCGTGCATAGGGTGCAGACGCCGCCTGCATAGGGTGCAGACGCCGTGCGCATTGGATGCAGATACCGCGTGCATAGGGTGCAGACGCCGCGCGCATTGGATGCAGACACCGCGTGCACTGGACGCTGACACCGCGTGCGTAGGATGCAGACACTGCGTGCGTTGGATGCAGACACCGCATGCACTGGATGCAGACACCGCGTGCATTGCATGCAGACATCGCGTGCACTCCATGCAGACATCGCGTGTTTTAAATGCAAACACCACGTGTATTAAATGCAGACACCGCGTGTATTGAATGATGATGCTGCGTGCATTAAATGCTCACATGCATTCAATGCAGGCACGCGTGCATTCATTCAAACACTATATAACACAATGATGGCCGCAGCCCTCCAAACATCTTCGTGCGACAATGGTGGCCGCAACCCTCCAAACATCTTCGTGCGACAATGGTGGCCGCAACCCTCCAAACATCTTCGTGCGACAATGGTGGCCGCAACCCTCCAAACATCTTCGTGCGACAATGGTGGCCGCAACCCTCCAAACATCTTCGTGCGACAATGGTGGCCGCAACCCTCCAAACATCTTCGTGCGACAATGGTGGCCGCAACCCTCCAAACATCTTCGTGCGACAATGGTGGCCGCAACCCTCCAAACATCTTCGTGCGACAATGGTGGCCGCAACCCTCCAAACATCTTCGTGCGAAAATGGTGGCCGCAACCCTCCAAACATCTTCGTGCGACAATGGTGGCCGCAACCGTCCAAACATCTTCGTGCGACAATGGTGGCCGCAACCCTCCAAACATCTTCGTGTGACAATGGCGGCCGCAACCCTCCAAACATGGATTTGAACTCTGTCCACTTGATTTGGCAAATGTAGCTCGATTCGAAGTTTCGATTCAGAAATGATTTAATGTCCACGATTATCTTACCGCATCCTCAACTGATGTAGCCTGTTGCGAACCGCGTTCGTTGATGTCCTAATATATAGTGAATAGCTTAAGTAATATCCCATGCCCTTCCTTTTCGGGAGAGGGGGTTCAAATGAGCCCCCTGTTTGAACGAATTATGTTTAACTGTACCATTTTTTAGACAGAAATAATCCCAGAAATCTCCGGCTGATTGTGTCCACTCGAACCGCCCTTTTCCAAACCCTGAGGAAAGGCCCGCATCCGGCCTTCATCCGACCTGCATTATCCCGTATCCGGCCTTCATCCGACCTGCATTATCCCGCATCCGGCCTTTATCCGACCTGTATTATCCCGTATCCGGCCTTCATCCGACCTGCATTATCCCGCATCCGGCCTTTATCCGACCTGCATTATCCCGCATCCGGCCTTTATCCGACCTGCATTATCCCGTATCCGGCCTTTATCCGACCTGCATTATCCCACATCCGGCCTTTATCCGACCTGCATTATCCCGTATCCGGCCTTCATCCGACCTGCATTATCTTGCATCCGGCCTTCATCCGACCTGCATTATCCTGTATCCGGCCTTTATCCGACATGCATTATCCCGTATCCGGCCTACATCCGACCTGCATTTTCCTGCATCCGGCCTTTATCCGACTTGCATTATCCCTATCCGGCCTTCATCCGACCTGCATTATCCCGTATCCGGCCTTCACCCGACCTGCATTATCCCGTATCCGACCTTCATCCGACCTGCAATATCCCGCATCCGGCCTTCAACCGACCTGCATTATCCTGCATCCGGTCTTCATCCGACCTGCATTATCCTACATCCGGCCTTCGTCCGACCTGCATTATCCTGCATCCGGCCTTCGTCCGACCTGCATTATCCTGCATCCGCAGAATGTTTAATAAAAAATGCATATTTTTTTCAAACAATCAAAAGAGTTGACTTAATCGTTAGATCTGGGAAAATAGTGGATATCCAAAACGGTCAACATTGCGTGGGTCAGTTAGTACTGGTCATGGACGAGCCAAACATCGAATTAAGGAGGGGCCGTAAACGTGGACGTGTATTTCATTGTGACTCCTGTATATCGACGAAAGGTGTTTTATTTGATGTAAACGTAACGGCTGCGCTGGGAGGTGATTTAGAATAGAAACAGTGTCCGGGAATCGACGAGGTTGATGGATGATGTGATTATAATTAGGATTCGACACAGTGACCTAGTTTGACGTATTTGCAAAAACAGAATGGGTGATAGTCTTGTGAATATAATTAAGGTTATACATATATTCATGTGAAGAGACGAACACGTGTGTGTGTGCGTGTGTGCTTGCTTGCGTGCGTGCGTGCGTGCGTGCGTGCGTGCGTGCGTACGTGCGTGCGTGCGTGCGTGTCAATGACCTGGGCATTTCCGGTTATGCAGTTTGTGCAAAGCGCGTTGTCACTTCACCTTGAAGTGATCATCTAGGGCCTTAGGCTTGTGTGTGTTCGTGTTTCTATTACTTTGTCTCTAGGCCACGCCCGGTCTACGATTGAAGACTGCACTCGGCTGTCGGGCGTCACCGTGAGATCGCGGCACGGCCAATGAACGTACACTGCGCGCGCCAGTCCACCTACAGACACACACACTAGCACTCTTACACAAACACACGCATGTCGCATTGCATAGGCGTGAATAATGAATAAATGTTTTCATTCAGAAGTAATAAACAATAACGATTGCCGGTACGTCATGTGGCGACAGCCTGCTTCGGTGAACTCGTGTGCACGGTGCTTGATTTAGCAAGATTTAACAAGATTGCCACCCAGATGGAAAGTGAACAAGGAAGCCATTGGCTTATCGAGAGTTCAACAGTTTTAATCTATGTGCAATCCACTCTCCTGAGATATGTGTCAACCTTGTTTGTAAACATATTCACGCTGCTAGCAGTTACACAATCTGTAGCTGCAATAAACACAAACCGCTGTTGCTCCGTCACGCATGAAGCCCATAGCATGACGCCATCGACAACTTTCGCGTATTTCTCGAGGTTTCCGCTGATCTACGTAATGTAGCGTTCTAGTGGTTGGGCAGCGTCCCGCTTTTCTACAAACTCGCCGTTTTCACCATTTTCCTTTTTTTCTACAAACTCGCCCTTTTCTCCGGGAGGCCGGCATACACAGAACCAACCTAGACAAATGTGACGTATCAAGCGTGGCCGGCATGCACAGAACCAACCTAGACAATTGAGACGTATCAAGGGAGACCGGCATACACATAACCAACCTAGACAATTGTGACGTATCAAGGGTGGCCGGCATACACAGAACCAACATAGACAAATGTGACGTATCAAGGGAGGCCGGCATGCACAGAACCAACCTAGACAATTGTGACGTATCAAGGGAGGCCGGCATGCACAGAACCAACCTAGACAATTGTGACGTATCAAGGGAGGCCGGCATGCACAGAACCAACCTAGACAGTTGTGACGTATCAAGGGAGGCCGGCATGCACAGAACCAACCTAGACAGTTGTGACGTATCAAGGGAGGCCGGCATGCACAGAACCAACCTAGACAGTTGTGACGTATCAAGGGAGGCCGGCATGCACAGAACCAACCTAGACAGTTGTGACGTATCAAGGGAGGCCGGCATGCACAGAACCAACCTAGACAGTTGTGACGTATCAAGGGAGGCCGGCATGCACAGAACCAACCTAGACAGTTGTGACGTATCAAGGGAGGCCGGCATATACAGAACCAACCTAGACAGTTGTGACGTATCAAGGGAGGCTGGCATACACAGAACCAACCTAAACAATTGTGAGACACGCGGGTGAATAACCCGACCAGATAGATAACATTACCCAGACACTGTCCATAGATAACATTACCCAGACACTGACCATAGATAACATTACCCAGACACTGTCCATAGATAACATTACCCAGACACTGTCCAGAGTGTCTCAGTTTCACACGAGGCGGCAGTGATGCAAACATCTCATTACGACAGCAGCCGTGTAATCGCTGGAGTTAACCTGATTACAACAATTACAACAGCCGCCGTGTAATCGCTGGAGTTAACCTGATTACAACAATTGGTGCCTCGGTTGTTTGGTGCTTGTTTCTTATCATATTGGGTTTAAAACCTACGCTTTGTGTACACTTTGCAAAGTTTCACAGCACCTGATATAGAATGAAACCTCACCTTGGGGCTGGGTCGAAGTGGCCTGGATAACTGTATTAGTGGGACTTAATGTCCTGTACTTTACTCTTTTGAAAATAATTGTCACCGAAACAATATGGTGAAGAAAAAATACGAGTATACATGAAGGGATGCACCGGACCGGTAGAACAATAGATGAGACGGGTTACTGCAATATTCTTAAGTCTTTTCGTGTGATCAAATAACCCGTATGGAAGACTACTCTGCCCATATGAGATGTATAATATTATGTTTACGGATTAAGAAAATGTATTGAATATATTAGCTGATCTCTAAAAAACACTGGGTTAGTGTATTTATGTTTGCGTCAACCGCAATAGATACACCTTTACATATATAATTGTGAATATAATTATTGGTCTGTGTGAAGTAGTCACAGCTTAGTAACGTTGGTGAAATGTGCACAAACATAATCCAAAAATAATGTGTAACTACAATTTTAGGACCCTCATTATTCAACTAAAAATTCTTTATTTCAAACTCAAATACACATTCATATATCGTACCCCAAAACAAAATATATTTCAGTTGCTTCGTTATTAGATTTTTTATTCATTAAAATTATCACCCAGTCAGTGTCCAGTGACAGTCATAATGGCTCAACTTCAGTGAAAGCCAGTGCCCAGCGACACTGACATTGGTGACACTGACACTGGTGTCAGTATCGCATAAATTATCGAGTACACACTTAAAGGACAGGATCCCAAAGAAAGCAGACGCCACTGTAACTCTAGTGACGATCTCTCTAACTATTTGTTTTGTCTGTCTGCACCTGGTGTTTACGAGTTAAGTTCCGCCCACTGGGTAGGTTTTATAAACACTTGTTTAAGGTAGCTGGGGTTGCTGTTCTAGGCTTATTATTTGTGGGTTTTTTAATTACATTAATAAAATAATGGACTGTTTATATAATGTTAAGAAAAACCCCAAATAAATAAATGATACATATATATATATATATATATATATATATATATATATATATATATATATATATATATATATATATATATATATATATATATATATATATATATATATATATATATATATGCAGTGTCACTAATGATCCTACGAACTATTTTCGTTAACATGAAATACAGCGGTTACGGGACCAGAAAGATTTTAGCAGATTTTTTAAAGAGAGCCAAAAGTTACAAAATATTTTTTAAACAACCCCTCTACCATTCGATCCATGATTTTGCTCACGGATACGTTCATTTTAAATGCCGCATTTCAGCGTCGTAAATGTTGTATTTTCTATATAAAAAATAGGTAACGTTTCCTGGTTGTTAGTTAGAACAGAAATGTCAATATCATGCGAACAATGCTTAAATGTGATCTTTTCACTGGCGTTTTACGCATTGTTGACACACGTTTTCTAATATTGACATGCCCCTTAATGTGCCGCAACGATGGCCCTTGAATCAGTATTTGCAACGTGTAGTTGCTTACAATATCAGGTTGCACCATCCACCTGACAAACACGTGACAGAGCGTGTTTACGATCATTTTGATTGGCCCGTTGTACTTTGTATACTTGGTTGTATAGTCTCTTTTAGCCGGTGGCTAGATACCTAAATTTTTTCTTTAAGGTGTTCAGAGTAGAAGCTGATATGACTTCTTCAGGAAGTTTATTCCAATAATCGATGACACGGTTTGTGAAGAAGTGTTTATGGATATCTGTGCGGGAGTACGTCTTCCTTGGCGTTAAGCTACGGCCCCTCAGATTGCTGCTACATTGATAGAAAAAATGCTCAGGGTTATTCCTATTTAGGCCACTGAGATATTTATATACTTCATAGAGGTCTGCCTCAATTTGTCTCTGTTCCAGAGGAACTGATTCGACAGATGTTATGCTGAGTTTCAGCACTCTCTTCTGAACTGTCTTTAATTCATCTATATCCTTTCTGTGGAAGGGGTTCCAAGTTGGCGATGTTCCAGCACTGGTCGTATCTTTGTTTCATATAAGGTTTTATTATCTTTTCTGGTCTACTTTCAAAGCATCGTTTAATTAGTCATTTGCGTTGATTTGCCTTAGTTGTGTAATATATTTTATGTGGGTGCTTGGTTATAGTTTATCCCACATGGTGATTCTTAGATCTTTTTGTTCTTCACCAACTTCTAAGATTTCTCCATTTAATGTGCATGCATAGTTGAGGCTTTGTCTTATTTTGAGAACTACACATTTAGTGGCATTGAAGTTTAAGAGCTTTTGATCAAAACGGCAAGTTTGTTTAGATCATCTTGGAGAGCTTCACAGTCAGCTAATGTAGAAATATTTGAATAGAGTTTTGTGTCATCAGCAAACATTTTGGCCGTTGACTTGACTGAGTCGGGTAGATCATTTACATATAGTAAAAATAGTAATGACCCTACAATTGAGTCTTGTGGAACCCCACTTCTGACATTTTTCCATGATGAATGACCATTTCTTAGGACCACCCTCTGCCTTCTACCTGCTAGGAAAGATTGGATCCATAATAGCACTTTGCCTTTAATACCATATTGTCTTAATTTATAAATCAATCGTTTATGAGGTATAGTATGAAAAGCTTTTTTTAAAATCGAAGTAAATTACACCAGTATTGTTTGTGTCAGCTAGTTTAAGTATTGTTTGTGTTAGCTAGTTTAAGTATTGTTTGTGTCAGCTTGTTTAAGTATTGTTTGTGTCAGCCAGTTTAAGCAAATTGTCTTGTATTATTCTTTCTAGTAGCTTAATCACTTGGCTGGTGAGTGACACTGGTCTGTAATTATTGCACTTGTTTCGTGAACCTTTTTTGTTGATTGGTGTTACATTAGCATTCCTACAACCCTGTGGTATTTGGCTTGTTTGTGTGGATTTGTTAAATATATAGGTTAGAGGAATATTAAAATCTAAGCAATTTCTTAAAACATTTACATTTAATAGGTCTGGACCACTAGCTTTGTCTGGTTTCAGTTTTGTTAACTTGGTCCTTACTTTGGTTGGTAAAATTTCTAAATTATACAGTGTATGTTTTACATCGGTATCTAAAGTTGGTAGAGAGTGCAGTAATTCTGACTCATCTGTAAGAACAAATATTAAATAACTGTGTAATATGGTTCCTTTAGTTTGATCATCTAAGAAGTTTTTTACTTCAAAGTTAAGATCACCAATTGTTGACGATGATTGGGTAATGTGTCCAGAATCTTTTATCCTTAACATTTATTTGGTCGAACAACTTTTCTTCATAGTGCAATTTGAATAAAATTGGTCGACCAAATAAAAGTTAACGATAAAAGATTTTGGAACTACACTAGACATTTTACCAAATAACTTTGAAGGAAAAAACTTTATTCGCCGTTATTGCTTCAAAGCCACAATAAACTACGTTACGGCTGGTATTTGCTGGTTTTAGAACATAATTTAGTTAGGTAGATATAATACTGATGTGTACTTGAAACACAGTAACCAGACTTTATGTTCCGCGTTAACGGGGAATGAATTTACGATGGTTCGAAGATCGAAGCATACGTGTCAGCGTTTCAAAGAATTCAATAGGATTTCCAAAAGGACTGGTTTGTTTAAACGATGGATTGACGAAATATGAAGTTAGTGCCGGTTAATTATTTGTCGTGTCGACGTTCAGTTCAACATTTCCTAGTATGTTTTGGGGGAAAAAACAACTGCCACCCAAGTTATCTTAATTGCTGCGTTTAACTTTTTGCAAATGTTTAACAACTATGCGGCGATGTAATGATTAATTAATTACACGGGAATCAAACTGTCGTAATCGTTATGATTCATGAAAGTCGAAAAGATCGGAAAAAAGAAGCCGAAGGTGTCGGCTTTGGCTTTGCCTTTGGCTTTGCCTTTATCTTTGGCTTTGTCTTCGACAGCAATGTTGTTGCCGTCTGCTTTCATTCCATAAATTCAGACTAATCATTTGTGTAAAGTGGAACAAAATCACCCATGCGCTATAATATTAAGACGTGAGTGACACCTTATTGCGTTATAATATTAAACATGACCTTACTTTTTGGAATCAATGTTGAGACGGATTTAATAATTTATGCTTAGCAGAGATGTCCTCCATATGGTTTTAATGAACCTTTCTAATAATAAAGCAAAACATTTATGTTAAACTCACTGGTCTATAATTATCTGACTTATTTCTCAAACCCTTTTTAAATAATGATATGATGTTTGCTTCTTTCCATTCACAAGGAACCACTCTTTCTTTTATTGAAAAGTTGAACACTCTTGCAAGTGGCATAGTAATTTGTTCTACTGTTTCCGTTAGTACTCTTGGCGGAATTTCATCTTTATTTTCTTTTTCTTTAGCTACCATTTCTGTTAGTTACAATCAACTGTCCTGAATAGTCTGATTTGGCCTCTTGAAATTTAGTATCTGGAACTGATATCGAATTAATATGCTCTATATATGTTGAATTAATATCCTATATATACCTCGATCCGCAGCCAAATCCAGTGTCCTTCCGCTAATGTCGATAACGCGCAGCCGTGTACTGTTTCTTCTCCTCTACTTGCGTTTCAACCGGCTTCGCTCGAAGAAGTAACGACACTGATCGAAAACGGCAAGACAAAGTCGTCCATGATTGATCCACTGCCCATCGCTATTCTGAAGGCAAATACCTCAATCTTAGCGCCGATCCTCAGGAACGTCATCAACCTCTCTTACGGGTCTTCCACTGTTCCAGCACGCCTAAAGCACGCTGTCGTCAAGCCGCTTCTGAAACTTCCGGCCTTCCCGTTGACGACTATGCTAGCTATCGACCTATCTCGAACCTTCCCTACGTATCCAAAATACTAGAACGCCATGTTTCTGCCCAACTGCGTTTGCATCTGCAACACAATAACATCGGTGACCCTCTTCAGAGCGCCTACCGCCCGTCACACAGCGTGGAGACAGCGATTGTGAGTATTCAGGATGATATATTGCGTTCATTGGATACTCGTAAGCACGTAGTATTGGTATTGCTCGACCTCAGTGCTGCGTTCGATACTATTGACCACGACTTTCTTCTCGCAGAACTAGACCGAATCGGCGTACGAGGTAACGCACTTTGCTGGTTCGAGTCCTACCTCACCGACCGAACACAGTGTGTCGATGTTGATGGTCATCTATCTTGCAACATCCAACTGCGACATGGAGTTCCACAGGGCAGTGTTTTGGGCCCTCTCCTCTTTTCTGTCTACTGTGCAGGTCTTTCAGAAGTCTTCTCATAGCACGGAATTCGCTACCACGTCTACGCGGATGACACTCAGCTGTATGTTGACTTTCCGCGTAATGATGCTGCGTCCGCCGCCGACCGGATATCCCGTTGTGTTATTGACGTGAAAGTATGGCTGGCATCGCGCTACCTACTTTTAAAGGAGACGAAGACAGAGGCGGTACTGCTCAGTACCGAACAACCGTGTTCCACAGCCACCTCCTCTTCTCATCGACATCTGCGGATGTAACGTCAGCACTTCAGCCAACATACGTGACATTGGCGTACAGCTCGACTCCACGATGTCGATGGCCGCACACGTTAGCCGTACTTGCCGGACTGCCTACGCCCAACTACGTGGCATAGCGCGAATACGATCATCTCTGCAGCTCAGAGCGTGCAAGACGCTTGTACACGCTCTTGTCACGTCGCGACTCGACTTCGGAAACGCGGCCCTGTGCGGCATTACCAGAACCCTGCTGCATCGACTTGAGATGGTCCAGCGATCCGCTGCGCGTGTCGTCCTCTGCCTACGTCGACGTGACCAACACAGCTTGACGACGTCATTGCGAGAGCTGCACTGGCTGCCTGTGGCGCAGCGAATTCAGTTTAAACTGTTGACCTTGATGCACGGCGCCGTGCATGCAAACACTCCACGTTATCTTGCTGACTGTATATCTCCCTATGTTCCCTGTCGCAGTCTTCGTTCGGCTGACCAATCTCTCATTGTTGTTCCTAGGGTAAATCTGGAACGGCTCGGCCGACGAGCTTTCTCGTGTGCAGGTCCCACCCTCTTGAACTCTCTTCCAATAGGGCTAAGAACGCAACGCGATTCTAAACATTTTAAGAGGGACTTGAAAACCTTTCTCTTTAATCAAGCTTTTTCGTAATTTTGTGTGTGTATGTACATGTATAATGTGTGTACGTATGTATTGATGTATATGTATATATGTATATGTGTATGTATGTGTATGTATGTATATGTATGTATATATGTATATATATATATATATATATATATATATATATATATATATATATATATATATATGTATATATATGTGTATGTATGTATGTGTATGCATGTGTATGTATGTGTATGTATATATGTACATGTATGCATATGTATATATGTGTTATCTCATGTAATGCCTGTACTGTAATAATTATATTCAATAATGTAATATATTTAATTAATTAATTTATTGATTTATTTATTTATTGTAAGCACCCCTGATTCTATTTTTAGAGATATGCGGTGTCTAAATAAACTTGATTTGATTTGATTTATATATATATATATATATATATATATATATATATCTATATATATATTTATATATATATATATATATATATATATATATATATATATATATATATATATATATATATATATATATATATATATATATATATATATATATATATACATGAATGTATGTGATCTAGTTGGCTCTTCAATCGGTTGGCCTTTAATATTTTTACCCTGATGGCGAATATTGGCGTGCGTGCGTATTATATATATAAGGGTGTTTAAAAAACATTTTAATATCAATGTCCTCAAACTTCATTCGGTGTATTTTGCCTAATAAGACATAAACAGTGCAAAGTTACAGGCCATAAAATTGCTTTAGAGGTCACTCAATGAGGTCAGAGGTTACTTAGGGTTAGGGCTAGGGTTATGTGTTTAGTGTTAGAGTTTTTGTAATTATTCCGAACGTAATTACCATGTCATATCATATTCAGTGTTGTCGAAGACTGTCAACACTTCCAACTTCTTGCAGCTCTCGAGATACACTGCAGAATGATGTTTGCGAAGCTAAGACGCAGTGCAAAACGCTACTTGTTCAAGACTGTTTTTGCTGTGACGTCTGCACTGGCCATCCTGAACGTACTTTACGTCATCAGTGACAACCCGACAGTCAGATATACGGCCAGGACACGAGACGCGTACATGACACGCTACGTGCGTCAGGATGAGTTGGTCGGCTACGAGGAGGACCAGAACTACACGGAGAATATCGCCCTCCTGCAGACCCAGGTGGCCCCGCGGAGACACAACGACCGACTACGCCACGTTGACTGCGCCGCGATGTTCCGCGGTGACCGGGCGGCCATCGACAGGGGCCGCAAATATGTCAAATCGCACGAGCGCAGGTCGCTGTCCAGTAATGACTACGTCGCGATGGCGGCCAACTGCACAAGCTTCCGTCACGCGCGCGGTTACGTCACGAGGCCGCTCTCGCTGGAGGAGAACGACTTCCCGATTGCCTTCAGCATCCTCATGTACAACAGCGTCGAGCAGGCCGAGCGGCTGCTGCGGGCCGTGTACGCGCCCCAGAACGTCTACTGCTTCCACGTCGACCGCAAGGCCGACCCCGCCATCCTGCGCGCCTTGAAGGCCGTGTCGCGATGCTTCCCCAACGTCTTCGTGGCGTCCCGTCTCGAGAGCGTCTATTGGGGACACATCAGTATCTTGCTGGCCGAAATGAATTGTCTGTACGACTTGATGCGGTACAAGTGGCGCTACTTCGTCAATCTGAGCGGTGAGATGTTCCCTCTTCACACGAACGCCGAACTCGTGAAAATACTGAAACTGTATGACGGCGCTAACGACATTGAAGGCTCTGTCAAGCGGTAAGTGTCCACTTCATCTCTCGATGACTACATTCATAACACATATTTCTGTGTCAGTGCGTCTGTGTTACAGGTGTCGCAGTCGACATGTCGTCTCTGCACTAGTATCAACACGGGGTTTTAGGTAGTTCACACCTGATGGTAATTAAGAGGGTTGTCGAGAACAAAACTTCTAGCAGACTTTATGGTCCAGATTTTGCTGAACCGGACGGTGTACGTTTTACGTGTCGAAGAATCGTTAATAGCACCGCTTCATAAATAACAGGTGAAATAGAACACAGTAGCTTCAACATTCACCCTCTGCATACATTGTTTTCATCCTTGTCAGTGACCCCTATATCTGTAATAAGTTGGACAAAATATACTCAAATCCCCGGCGTCGAAAACGTTCCAGCAGAACTGATCGAACATGGCAGTGAAGCATTGACAGACGCAGTCATGATCAAAGGATATAGAAGACTAACACTTAATTGATCGGAAGAGTGGACACACACGCACGCACGCACGCACACCCACGCGCGCGCGTACGCACACACACACGCACACACACACACACACACAAACGCACGCACGCACACACACGCACGCACGCACGCACGCGCGCGCGCGCACACACACACACACACACACACATTCATCAACTCTTACTGTATTTCAGATCTCAGAAGCCGTGGATGAGAATGAGACAAGTCGTCCGTTGGCACCTTATCAGGTCATTCAGCGTCATGCTACCGACGGTTTTCCCCAAAGGGAAACCCCCGCATGACGTCACCATCTACAAGGGCAGCAATCAGGCGGCGTTGACCCGGGGGTTCGCCGAGTACCTGTTATTTAACCAGACGGCGACTGACCTGTTGGCGTGGTTCAGAGACACTTTGGCGCCAGACGAACATCTGTGGCCGACCCTCAATCACAACCCACACCTGCGTGCTCCTGGGTCGTACACGGGTGAGTGTCGTCGTTGTCGACAAATACAGTGGAAATGCACCACAGAAACCTTGTTTCAAAATGTATTCATATATGATATATATGAGCATCATATGCACACGTCGGTGCACAGAGTGCAACAGTAGAATGAACAGACTGACACACGTCGGTGCACAGAGTGCAACAGTAGAATGAACAGACTGACACATGTCGGTGCACAGAGTGCAACAGTAGAATGAACAGACTGACACATGTCGGTGCACAGAGTGCAACAGTAGAATGAACAGACTGACACATGTCGGTGCACAGAGTGCAACAGTAGAATGAACAGACTGACACATGTCGGTGCACAGAGTGCAACAGTAGAATAAACAGACTGACACATGTCGGTGCACAGAGTGCAACAGTAGAATGAACAGACTGACACATGTCGGTGCACAGAGTGCAACAGTAGAATGAACAGACTGACACATGTCGGTGCACAGAGTGCAACAGTAGAATGAACATACTGACACATGTCGGCTACAGAATACGTTATAACTTGTATAAACGTGCTGCCGTTTATGTGTCCATGGTCACTTCTCGTCCATGTCCATAGTCACTTCTACTACGAATGGTGGCAGTACCTTACACGTCGAAGACCAAGTAGCATTGCCACCAGGCGACTAACTCATAGTCACATCTCCTATTAGGGAGGAGTTCATATTTGTACAGTTAAGGTAATTATTACAGTACAGTTATGTACTCCTATTAGGGAGGAGTTCACAATTGTACAGTTATGGTAATTATTACAGTACAGTTATGTACTCCTATTAGGGAGGAGTTCATATTTGTACAGCTATGGTAATTATTACAGTACAGTTATGTACTCCTATTAGGGAGGAGTTCATATTTGTACAGTTAAGGTAATTATTACAGTACAGTTATGTACTCATATTAGGGAGGAGTTCATATTTGTACAGCTATGGTAATTATTACAGTACAGTTATGTATGCAGATCCTTCTACACCTGCATAAAAAATTGTGAACTAACTGTCATGAACTTAAAAATATGTTATTCAAGGGAACTCATTGTGCACAGCGTGTGTGTCAGAAGTGATAAAGAATGTTCAATGAGAACATCTAACCACCAGACGAACAAACAGACGTCTCACCATATTCCACAAAGCCATCAACGGCCATTTATCCATGCCAGTCGGTCAGCGTCAATCACGGCATCTCTATATGTCTTTACATTATTCAAAATTCTCCTAATTCCCCAGGACAATAAATATAGGATCTCACCACCGGACACATTAACAAGCATCACACGACAACAGCTATAATCCATTCAGTTCCAAGCAAACACGACTAAGCAGCAATCACTCTATGCGCACATAATGTTTGACTCCTTAAAACTGTTGGCCAGTGTCCGATACCAGACCAGGAGGTGACCAGTGTGCTACACAAGATAAGGAGCTATTGTGCAACTATGTATACATAATAAACATGTTGTTCGTGGGAACCCATGTCTACAGTGAACTGTTGTCTTGTACTGTTTGGTGATCATTGTCTACGATGAACTGTTGTCTTGTACTGTTTGGTGATCATTGTCTACAGTGAACTGTTGTCTTGTACTGTTTGGTGATCATTGTCTACGATGAAGTGTTTTCTTTTACTGCTTGGTGATCATTGTCTACAGTGAACTGTTGTCTTGTACTGCTTTGTGATCATTGTCTCCAGTGAGCTATTGTCACATATCGTGATCTTTGTCTACAGGTGACCCGGAGACGAAGCCGTTCACCGCCCGTGGCACTATCTGGTCGCCCATCTCCGACCAGATCGACTGGTCGTGGAATCACTGGGACTGCCGCGGTAAATGGGTTCGTCAGATCTGTATATTCGGCGTCGGAGACCTGCCGTGGCTGTACGACCGACCCGAACTGTTCGCCAACAAATTCCACTCAGACTTCGAATACATTGTATACGACTGTATAGAAGATCTCATCTTCAATCGCACACGCGATGGCCACAGTAGACGGTTTAACGTTTCCTACTATGAACGATTACCATTCGTGCGTAACAAAGAATTCGTTATAGCAGCTGACAGACGCACTATGGATTCTTCATAATCATTATCGTCACCACAGCCTAATCATTTTATACATTATACCCATATAACATTTCCAAAGCAAGCCACTTCCACTACGCCACGGACACTCACGTTGTTCATGTTTGGGAACAACGCTTCCAACTATTATAATGTAAAATGGAAAGCACGCTTCGTCCTTGTGTCGATTTTCCTTTTCAGTGATAACCGTAAGGGGTAGACGTGTACTGAAGCAAGCATGGTTGCCTGCCGTAAGAGACGAAATTCGCCACTAGAGGCGTGCTTGTCGCGACAAAATATCAACTACTGTGCTGCGAGCTGATGGCCCGACAAATTTAACCCCGACGAAAAATCGGCTAGTGTACTGCGGGATTAACATAGAAACGTGGGATATTGCCATGGGTAACTGCCATACGCAAGTTAGCCGCTGCCAATGATTTTATTTGCCCCAAGAGGTAATAGTATTCAGCAAGGAAAGCTGAAACGTTTAACATATCAGACTTCTCTCAAAGAGATGTTGCAGTACGAAGTGGATTTCAAAACGCCTAAGTATTTTAGTGGTGACGTTCTCGAAACACCGCAGGCGTCTTCATATTTTGCGAAATCTGGTAATTTTGAGGGGAAGCGCGTTTGTGACATGATTAAAATAACAGTTTTCACCAAACTGTTCAAAACATATGTTACAAGTGGTGTCAAGTATTAGAGTGTTTGACGGTCACGTGTTCTTTCAATCATGCAGAACTTTAACATTTGCCACCAATTAAAAAAATAACTGTGGTTTGCGCCCTTCCGCTATCTGTAGAAAGCACTATGTGCGTGCGTGCGTGCGTGCGTGCGTGCGTGCGTGCGTGCGTGCGTGCGTGCGTGCGTGCGTGCGTGCGTGCGTGCGTGCGTGCGTGCGTGCGTGCGTGCGTGCGTGCGTGCGTGCGTGCGTGCGTGGACATTTTTATGGAAACTGGGCATCCCCTTTTTCAGGGTCTGGATACGCCCATGATTTGCTTATGATTATTTCTACATATACATTTTTAAAAAGGGCAGCAATTGAAGAATGAAGTGGCGTGGATTTGCAACAATGTGTCATATGGGAACCTTAACAATGTGTCAACCTTAACAATGTGTCAACCTTAACTTCTTCCTTCTGGCGTGTGTTGACGCAAGACACAAAGGAAGGCGTTGACTTCTTCCTTGACAGAGCAACTGTCCCTCTCCACTCTGATGGCGGGTGTTGACGAAAGACACCAAGGAAGGCGTTGACTTATTCCTTGACAGAGCAACTGTCCCTCTCCACTCTGATGGCGGGTGTTGGCGCAAGACAAAAAGGAAGGCGTTGACTTCTTCCTTGACAGAGCAACTGTCCCTCTCCACTCTGATGGCGGGTGTTGACACAAGACACCAAGGAAGGCTTGAGAGAGAGAGAGAGAGCCCAGTTTCCATAAAAGGTGTTGACTTCTTCCTTGGCAGAGCAACTGTCCCTCTCCACTCTGATGGCGGGTGTTGACGCAAGGCACCAAGGAAGGCGTTGACTTCTGCCTTGACAGAGCAACTGTCCCTCTCCACTCTGATGGCGGGTGTTGACGCAAGGCACCAAGGAAGGCGTTGACTTCTTCCTTGGCAGAGCAACTGTCCCTCTCCACTCCGATGGCGGGTGTTGACACAAGACACCAAGGAAGGCGTTGACTTCTTCCTTGGCAGAGCAACTGTCCCTCTCCACTCCGATGGCGGGTGTTGACACCAGACACCAAGGAAGGCGTTGATTTCTTCCTTGGCAGAGCAACTGTCCCTCTCCACTCTTATGGCGGGTGTTGACGCAAGACACCAAGAAAGGCGTTGGCTTCTTCCTTGGCAGAGCAACTGTCCCTCTCCACTCTGATGGCGGGTGTTGACGCAAGGCACCAAGGAAGGCGTTGACTTCTTCCTTGACAGAGCAACTGTCCCTCTCCACTCTGATGGCGGGTGTTGACGCAAGGCCCCAAGGAAGGCGTTGACTTCTTCCTTGGCAGAGCAACTGTCCCTCTCCACTCTGATGGCGGGTGTTGACGCAAGACACCAAGAAAGGCGTTGGCTTCTTTCTTGGCAGAGCAACTGTCCCTCTCCACTCTGATGGCGGGTGTTGACGCAAGACACCAAGGAAGGCGTTGGCTTCTTCCTTGACAGAGCAACTGTCCCTCTCCACTCCGATGGCGGGTGTTGACACAAGACACCAAGGAAGGCGTTGACTTCTTCCTTGGCAGAGCAACTGTCCCTCTCCACTCCGATGGCGGGTGTTGACACAAGACACCAAGGAAGGCGTTGACTTCTTCCTTGGCAGAGCAACTGTCCCTCTCCACTCTGATGGCGGGAGTTGACGCAAGGCACCAAGGAAGGCGTTGACTTCTTCCTTGACAGAGCAACTGTCCCTCTCCACTCTGATGGCGGGTGTTGACGCAAGACACCAAGGAAGGCGTTGACTTATTCCTTGACAGAGCAACTGTCCCTCTCCACTCTGATGGCGGGTGTTGACGCAAGACAAAAAGGAAGGCGTTGACTTCTTCCTTGACAGAGCAACTGTCCCTCTCCACTCTGTTGGCGGGTGTTGACGCAAGACACCAAGGAAGGCTTGAGAGAGAGAGAGAGAGAGAGAGAGAGAGAGAGAGAGAGAGAGATTGCCCAGTTTCCATAAAAGGTGTTGACTTCTTCCTTGGCAGAGCAACTGTCCCTCTCCACTCTGATGGCGGGTGTTGACGCAAGGCACCAAGGAAGGCGTTGACTTCTTCCTTGACAGAGCAACTGTCCCTCTCCACTCTGATGGCGGGTGTTGACGCAAGGCCCCAAGGAAGGCGTTGACTTCTTCCTTGGCAGAGCAACTGTCCCTCTCCACTCTGATGGCGTGTGTTGACGCAAGACACCAAGGAAGGCGTTGACTTCTTCCTTGACAGAGCAACTGTCCCTCTCCACTCCGATGGCGGGTGTTGACACAAGACACCAAGGAAGGCGTTGACTTCTTCCTTGGCAGAGCAACTGTCCCTCTCCACTCCGATGGCGGGTGTTGACACCAGACACCAAGGAAGGCGTTGACTTCTTCGTTGGCAGAGCAACTGTCCCTCTCCACTCTGATGGCGGGTGTTGACACAAGACACCAAGGAAGGCGTTGATTTCTTCCTTGACAGAGCAACTGTCCCTCTCCACTCCGATGGCGGGTGTTGACACAAGACACCAAGGAAGGCGTTGACTTCTTCCTTGGCAGAGCAACTGTCCCTCTCCACTCCGATGGCGGGTGTTGACACCAGACACCAAGGAAGGCGTTGACTTCTTGCTTGACAGAGCAACTGTCCCTCTCCACTCTGATGGCGGGTGTTGACGCAAGGCACCAAGGAAAGCGTTGACTTCTTCCTTGGCAGAGCAACTGTCCCTCTCCACTCTGATGGCGGGTGTTGACACAAGACACCAAGGAAGGCGTTGACTTCTTCCTTGGCAGAGCACCTGTCCCTCTCCACTCTGATGGCGGGTGTTGACACAATACACCAAGGAAGGCGTTGACTCCTTCCTTGGCAGAGCAACTGTCCCTCTCCATTCTGATGGCGGGTGTTGACGCAAGACACCAAGGAAGGCGTTGACTTCTTCCTTGGCAGAAAAACTGTCCATCTCCACTATGATGGCGGGTGTTGACACAAGACACCAAGGAAGGCGTTGACTTCTTGCTTGACAGAGCAACTGTCCCTCTCCACTCTGATGGCGGGTGTTGACGCAAGGCACCAAGGAAGGCGTTGACTTCTTCCTTGACAGAGCAACTGTCCCTCTCCACTCTGATGGCGGGTGTTGACGCAAGGCACCAAGGAAGGCGTTGACTTCTTCCTTGACAGAGCAACTGTCCCTCTCCACTCTGATGGCGGGTGTTGACGCAAGGCACCAAGAAAGGCGTTGACTTCTTCCTTGACAGAGCAACTGTCCCTCTCCACTCTGATGGCGGGTGTTGACGCAAGGCACCAAGGAAGGCGTTGACTTCTTCCTTGGCAGAGCAACTGTCCCTCTCCACTCTGATGGCGGGTGTTGACGCAAGGCACCAAGGAAGGCGTTGACTTCTTCCTTGGCAGAGCAACTGTCCCTCTCCACTCTGATGGCGGGTGTTGACGCAAGACACCAAGGAAGGCGTTGGCTTCTTCCTTGACATAGCAACTGTCCCTCTCCACTCCGATGGCGGGTGTTGACGCAAGGCACCAAGAAAGGCGTTGACTTCTTTCTTGAACTTCTCTCTCTCTCTCTCTCTCTCTCTCTCTCTCTCTCTCTCTCTCTCTCTCTCTCCCATATGGCAACTATTTCCTCTGGGAGTTCATTCCAGAGGTGGGGAGGCAGTTGGTAAGAATGTCCTCTTGTGGCCAGCAGTGTTTGATGGTGGAATTGCCACAGCAGCTGTGTGATGTTGATGCCCTGGTGTGTTCAGTATCTAGCTCGTCCTCAATGGTGTGTTTTCCCTGGAGTAAAACTCTAGATAAATTTATTGATTTATTCAATATAAAAATGTGACTTGTACGTACATCAATTTTGTATTCAAAATGACATTAAAATATAAGGAATACACAGGAAAGTGCAAGCACTTATTTCCATTGTGCTCCACCCATCTCTCCATGTCTTTATTGCAGTCTTCGATGACCTGATTTCTCTTTTGCGGTCTTTTTTACCGTGGACCTGTTGCCTTCTTTATTCCATCACACATGCACGTGATGTCCACTGTGTTGAAGGACAATTGGATGCTCTGACAAACTTGCAACCAGTAATCGCCGGCGCAATGTCGAGCAGAGTATAATGGGTTTTTGTTTTGTTTTTGTCTTAGTGTATTCAAGTTCTTTTTGTTTGGGTCTCTCTTGAAGTTGAAGAGAACAGACCGGTTGGCTTCTCTGAGAGGTTGAATTTTGTTTGCGTTTTGCCATGTTTCTGGTGTAGTGTTTTATACAGTGTTGTACACAGCGTTGTACATAGTGTTGTACACAGTTTTGTACACAGTGCCACAAAGACACAGGCCGCGTTGTGGTAGCTGCGTGTGTTGGGTGACGTTTGGTTCTGGCCAGGTCACACTGGTACTAACGACAGTGTTTATTGATAGCTGCAGAGTTCGACCGGTCTATGTCCACTGTCAATCATCTTCCACATGTCGTAATGTCCGCTAAATAGGCCATGCCTCATGATCAGTGCACACTCTTCAATCGATGTCTGCCAACATGTAGATGTACAGTTACTCCGTTGTGGGCATTTTGCTGATAGCAGAATCAAGTTCCTCGTAGAACTGACATTCGGACTCTGGGGTAGACTCTGTAGAAGTGTTGAAGGTCCTGCTTGAGTCGAGAGCCGTGTAGTGAGGACGCGTTTTGAGCCATTTGGTGCGGGTACAATCATCGTGAGCAGCGAGTTTTATTTTACGGCGGATGCATACCCATATTATGGATATGCATCCGGGTTCCGTCACAATGGAACCTACTCTATGAGTCCAAGCTCTGGTTAGCCTCACTTTTCTGACTCTCGCTCGATTTCGTGAATTCACCAAGAAGAGAGTCTAGATGCAGAGGCGTAGTCACTTCTTGTTGCCCACTGTCACCACTCGATTGTGTGTAGACGTCACCACTGTCACCACTCCATTGTGTGTAGACGTCACCACTGTCACCACTCCATTGTGTGTAGACGTCACCACTGTCACCACTCCATTGTGTGTAGACGTCACCACTGTCACCACTCGATTGTGTGTAGACGTCACCACTGTCACCACTCCATTGTGTGTAGACGTCACCACTGTCACCACTCCATTGTATGTAGACGTCACCACTGTCACCACTCCATTGTGCGTAGACGTCACCACTGTCACCACTCCATTGTGTGTAGACGTCACCACTGTCACCACTCCATTGTGTGTAGACGTCACCACTGTCACCACTCCATTGTGTGTAGACGTCACCACTCTCACCACTCCATTGTGTGTAGACGTCACCACTGTCACCACTCCATTGTGTGTAGACGTCACCACTGTCACCACTCCATTGTGTGTAGACGTCACCACTGTCACCACTCCATTGTGTGTAGACGTCACCACTGTCACCACTCCATTGTGTGTAGACGTCACCACTGTCACCACTCCATTGTGTGTAGACGTTCCCGTGAAGCTCC
The DNA here is from genome assembly GCA_033239005.1 of Lamellibrachia satsuma. Classification (NCBI taxonomy): domain Eukaryota; kingdom Metazoa; phylum Annelida; class Polychaeta; order Sabellida; family Siboglinidae; genus Lamellibrachia; species Lamellibrachia satsuma. Next base: position 2,453,595 of record BSQZ01000073.1, on the reverse strand, counting down.
AGCAGCCAAACGGCATCAGTATCGAGATGCTACACAAAACTGGACAGTTGTGTCAATATAGTCAAAGTTTAAAGTTAATTCGAATTGCATCGTATGAACTGATAAAAGTTCACTCTTATTTTATTAATTAGCCAAATGTCCGGATGGGATCTTAATTAGCTACTTATGTATGTACGGAAACTTATGCACGGTGATTATGTATGCGCCCAGAATTTGGGCGCATACATAATTTCCGTCACAATTGGGACGGGCAGTGATTACGTGGAATCCGCTGTCACGTGGTAGCAACGGCGCTTGGAGGGCTTCAAACAAGTTTAACAAGATGGTGCAAGTCAACTAATTCCCCATCGCATCTTTCTTTTCCGAGGAGCATAGACTCATTAAACCGAGGGAAACGCTACGACAACAAGCATATTGTTGCACAATAGCACACTTTAGAGATACGTTGAAAGGAAAAGTGCAACTGCAAAACCCACTCTGCATCAGATGTGTGCGAGAAACAGTGGCGCCACACCCCGGAGCTTAGATAATCGAGGCTAACCCATAGTGGGCCTACCATAGATTTGCTGAGTGGCGCCACTGTTGGAGAGTGTGAGAAACTAAAACAAATGGTGGTGCCACATGGTGGAGCCTGGATAGAGAGTTTCTGGAAGTACAGATGCATGCTGGGTAAATAAGTAAATGAATAATGTTTACGACGGGTGCCATGGGATCAGCCATAAAACCACATCTTATGTATTCTGCTCTGTGGAATGTGTACATATTAGGTAATGTACTTAATTATTATATTTTATATGTGTGTTTGGTGAATATGTATGCTTGTTGGTAATAACACGTTTGAAGCATTTTCGGAAATCGAACGCAAAACCCCCAAAAAGTCTCAAATAAAATACTGTGCCGAACGGTTACCTGACGCAGTGACGGCCTGCGCCTACCCGCCCACGCAGGTGGCAGTGCCAGGTGGTGGTAGTATTAAACGGAATCGGTGAACTGTGATGTACAGGATACAGAACGTCCTGGTAGACATGGCGAGGCTCACTGTGATGTACAAGATACAGAATGGCCTGGTAGACATGGCGAGGCTCACTGTGATGTACAGGATACAGAACGTCCTGGTAGACATGGCGAGGCTCACTGTGATGTACAGGATACAGAACGTCCTGGTAGACATGGCGAGGCTCACTGTGATGTACAGGATACAGAACGGCCTGGTAGACATGGCGAGGCTCACTGTGATGTACAGGATACAGAACGGCCTGGTAGACATGGCGAGGCTCACTGTGATGTACAGGATACAGAACGGCCTGGTAGACATGGCGAGGCTCACTGTGATGTACAGGATACAGAACGTCCTGGTAGACATGGCGAGGCTCACTGTGATGTACAGGATACAGAACGGCCTGGTAGACATGGCGAGGCTCACTGTGATGTACAGGATACAGAACGGCCTGGTAGACATGGCGAGGCTCACTGTGATGTGCAGGATACAGAACGTCCTGGTAGACATGGCGAGGCTCACTGCGATGTGCAGGATACAGAACGGCCTAGTAGACATGGCGAGGCTCACTATGATGTACAAAATACAGAATGGCCTAGTAGACATCCCTGCCACACAATATACATCACCAGCACATACCCACTGCGCCCAAGAACACTTACTGTGACTTAGATGAAGGGTACAGAGGACACCCATTCCAGCTGATGTTCCTGCGGTCACGAATCCTGGCATACCAGCATTCGTTTTTCGTGGCCACACTAGACCCCTGGAACGGCCTTCCAGCCCCAGTTCTAAAAGCTCCTTCTCTGGATGCTTTCAAGCAACGCCTAGACAGCACTGACACTGACGTTTAATGTGTGACCCTTGATTTTAAATTACACTAGCACATTGTATTACAAACATTTTAACCACACCTGCACCTGTACATTCACTCATACTGCAATGAGCACCTTTCACATTGTCGTATGCCTAGTGACGATAGTGAAATGACGGAAGAAGAATAGACCTCCGTTTTGTTTCAGTGATAAGGTTAAAGGTAAATACTAATGGCAACGCCTAAACGTGCTAAAGCCAAGGTTAACTGGTAAACACTGACAAAACAGTAGCATATTTGGCCAACGGGGGACACCCATTGGCATTGCACCACGGCCCCTTGGCCTTGCCCTTGGCTTTGGAATAGAAATGTTTCACCACCCCTACATGGTAGCATGCCACAAACTAATGGATGGCTAAGCTCGAAGAAGTGTGCAGTCACCATATCACAAGATCTAAGGTGGAATGATCACTACTCCAAAATTACCAACAAAGCTATCCATACACTTGGTCTCCTAAGGAGAATGCTATCACCCTGCTAGGACACAACATGTCAAAGAAAAAGCCTATCAAATTCTTGTCCGTCCCCAAATTGAGTATGTCAGTGAAGTATGGAACCCAACACAGCAACAGAAATTAACCAATTAGAACAAATACAAAGAAATGCTGCCCGATTTGTTTTTCTGACTACCGAAAAGAAACCCAAATCCCTCGTCTCGTCATCCAACTAAACTGGGTCTCACTCCACATCGCTTGATCAATCAAACATCCATGTTCTATCAAGCCCACTACCGCTTAGTTAACATCAGCCCTCCAGCATGTTTCCAGCAGGCCACACATATCTTAGTTAACATCAGCCCTCCAGCCTGTTTCCAGCAGGCCACACATATCTCCAGTAGAATCGACAGTCCGCTTAATATATATATATCAACACAGTCACTACGGCCATCAATGTGTGTCACCGTGTCAGCTACCAGGGAAATGCAACCCTTGCACGGCGTCCACATCCTCTAAAGTTGACAAGTTTCTGCAAATAGTTGCACCTTTTGTTTCTATTCACTTTTGTTTTATTGTCTTCATTTTGGGCCACTTTTCGTCACTTGTTCTACTTCTGACTCGCTGTTGACATCATGCACCGCACCAATCCCAGTTTAGCTGTGAGCGGCTGTAAAGGGAGTGCTACATCAAGCATTTAGCAAAAAAACATGCAAATAATACAATTTATTGAAAATTAAAACCAAAATATGTTAGTTGACCTGGAAATAGTCTCCCTTGAATTTGGAGAAATAGTCTGCCTTATCTAGCTTTTCCTTCGTCAGCCTGTTGGGCTGTCCGTGTATAAGAGGATATAAAGAGGATTTTTTTTAAACAAGCCAAAAAGTGTGAATTTAATGGGAACGATCCCAATGGTTTTAGATTACAATGTAATATACTGAAATTTTATGTTGCTAAATCCATCACAGATTTGCTTGTGATTTTACAGTCATATTGTTAGCTTATGCTACCAGGCACATTTCCCACAATGTTTAACTATATCTATACTCTGGGGAATATTTCAACAAGGAAATATTCAAGTTTAATTGCTACATCAATCTTAATTTTCTGCTAGCTGTGCACTTCGTATTACATGACTGACATGTGATTGACTGTTATTCTAAATGTTGGTAACACATGACTGTTATTCTAAGTAATAACCTTGGTGTAGGTGGCTGCAGCATCTTCAGTGTTGACGTTCTTGATGAAGTATGACAGAAATTGACATTCCTCCTGTAGGTGAGTGAGTAGGTATAGAGTAAAACATTAAATATTCAGAAAATGTCTTGAAAACACAATTTACACTGAGTAGTGAGAAATCTTTACAGGAAAGTAAATAGTGACCTGGGTCCTGTCCACAAGTTGGCTTCAAATACTGGATGCCAGAATATGCAGAGTAGTCTGAATCACAATAAATGGGGAAATATTAATTTGGAGACAACAGTGTAATTGGCGAACTGTATGAAGACAATTTGTTGCAGTAAAGTGACATTAAGATAGATCAAGCCCAAGTTAAAATCCGCAGTGGGTTTAGATAGATCAAACCCAAGTTAAAACTCCTCAGTGGGTTTAGATAGATCAAACCCAAGTTAAAACTCCTCAGTGGGTTTAGATAGATCAAACCCAAGTTAAAACTCCTCAGTGGGTTTAGATAGATCAAACCCAAGTTAAAACTCCTCAGTGGGTTTAGATAGATCAAACCCAAGTTAAAACTCCTCAGTGGGTTTAGATAGATCAAACCCAAGTTAAAACTCCTCAGTGGGTTTAGATAGATCAAACCCAAGTTAAAACTCCTCAGTGGGTTTAGATAGATCAAACCCAAGTTAAAACTCCGCAGTGGGTTTAGATAGATCAAACCCAAGTTAAAACTCCTCAGTGGGTTTAGATAGATCAAACCCAAGTTAAAACTCCTCAGTGGGTTTAGATAGATCAAACCCAAGTTAAAACTCCGCAGTGGGTTTAGTCCATCTTTGAATCAGATTCATTAATACTCAGATCTGTGCGATTAGATTTAAGTGATTTGCACAGTCAGTTTAATAAACGACTACATTCTTTTGTTTAAATCATCGGAAAAAATCGATTTTGATCATTAGATCGGGTCAGTTACCAAAGTGTAAATATAGCATTATGCCGTAGTATATAGGGTGGACGATCTGGTCAAAAATAATGTAATTGTTTGTCCGATGATTTCATGACTATGACTATACATGTTTCCCAAGTTGTATGATTGGAACATTTCCAACTTACTGTGTAGATAATATCTACACGTACTAGATATTCTGTGTAGATAATATCTACACGTACTAGATATGCCAACAATGTAAGCCATATATTGTTTAAAGCAACCTAAATGAATGTGAACAGGGAAGTCACTGGCTTATTAAAAGCCATCGTGTTTATTAAAAAAAAAGGGATAGGTGATTAGGTGTGCAGGCTAAGGGTTTAGGGATAGGTGTACAAGGACATGTATAGGGGGTAAGGTATAATGGGTAAGGTATAAGGGGTAAGGTATAAGGGGTAAGGTATAAGGGGTAAGGTATAAGGGGTAAGGTATAATGGGTAAGGTATAATGGGTAAGGTATAAGGGGTAAGGTATAATGGGTAAGGTATAAGGGGTAAGGTATAAGGGGTAAGGTATATTGGGTAAGGTATAAGGGGTAAGGTATAAGGGGTAAGGTATAAGGGGTAAGGTATAAGGGGTAAGGTATCAGGGGTAAGGTATAAGGGGTAAGTTTCCTGTACCTAATCAAGAACTAGTACTGCTAATAAGCCAATGGCTTACTTGTCTACGTGATATTTCATGCTAGTTGTTGTCAGACGACGGCCTTGTTAATGTTATCTCTTTGTGTTGTTGTTAGTCCGACATGTCCCAGCAGCGCCCCCTCATAAAACGTCAGCCTCGTCTGCAGGCGATTGGACGATCAGAAGTAGTGGACTTGGAGGAGCCTCCAGATATAGTCGTAGAAGATATTATTGCCACATACTATTTCCATATAGAGGATGCAGAGTCAACTTGTAGCGCTGCTGAGCAGCTATTTACAACCCTTAGCCCGGGTGCTCACCCCTGCTACAAGCTCACTGCCGAGTGTAGCTATAACTTTGTACATTGTCGCCCCGCAGTAGACTTCGGTGCCCAATATAACCGTCTGCGTAGACTGCTGGAGGCACGGGCAAGACTGCAGCTCACACAGGATTGTGCGAGTCGCATCGCCGCTGCCTCAAAATTTGTCACCGAGCTGAAGAAGGTCACGAAGCGGGAGTATGGCGTGTGGCATCGTGTGTGTCGGGACAACGACTCTGTAGTGTCAGCGACGAACCTCGAGTCATTGTGTTCTATCTGTGATGAGTTACGCATCCACATGGGTCACTGGAACTCCATCAGACAACTCGCAGATGGGCGGTGCTCGCTTGAGTCACAACACTCAAGTTTGACCGATGACCTGGAGCGGATACGTGTCCAGCTGCTCCATCTGAGAGACAGTGCCATCTGGTGGATTGACCGGCTCATAAACATTGGACTGCGAGTCCTTGCGCATTGTGATGTTGAGAAGCTCCGGGAAGACACACTGTGGGGTATCATGCGCGGACTAGAAGACTTCAACCTCGCCGTGTCTACAATCAGTGGCCACAGTAACCATGCAACGATTGGTGGGTCAGTGTCACATGACAGTGCAATAGCTCACTCAGACAGGGGACAAAACAATCGTCCCACATCGCAGCTAGATAAGATTTCACAAGCAAATTCTTACCATAATCTCAGCATTGGCATTAAGCCGATACCCTTCGCTCGTGTGCTCAATGTTCTTGCGAACGAACGCTCTAAATACATCGCATCAATTGTACATAAATTCTTCACTACGCATGAACAGTTCCTGCAGATCAGCCAGTGTCAGAACGTCGCCGATTATTCCTGGGAGGAAAAGGTTACAAAAGAAGGATATAAGCAGACAGCGCCATCTTGTGGCGAGACGTCTGACTACTACACGGCGAGCGAGAGTTCAGCCGTGGTGCAGCTTGGGAGTGTTGTTGCTCCAGACCTGTCACAAAACATGTGTCCAGTTATTGCATTTTCACAGATGGAATACGACTTTGCCGTCGGATTTCTCCAGATAGTCTGCCATTCAACAAACTTACTGCGGAGGCCCATTGCTAGGCAACCATCACAACACTATGATGCTGAGACAGAGAGGACTTTGTCAACAAAAACAAAGGGTGGTGCCACGAGAAACGACACCGACACGAGAGGATCGTCGGAGGCAGAGCATAAGTCAGTGTCATGGAGTGACGCGAAGGAGGTCACCATCATACAACAGCTCGTGACACGATACATGCAGTTGCTATGGCAACACTTTGGTCGACAGGTGCTTGAGTTGTTCCAGCGACCAGCATTCGATGGCCTCACAGACACGTCCAATGGTCAACTGGGCAGCATCATCTTATGTCCAGACGCGGTTGTCATGGTGATAATCCACATGGTGCGTCAGACCTGTGTTAAAGGTGAGGGCGGTGTTTCAAATTCAATGATGATCAGTATGTTTTCAAAAAAATTAGACAATGTAAATTATTAAGTTGGTAGAGAATAATTTAGCCAAGATTTTATTTTAACCACAACTATTCTAGTTGGTATGAACACTCAACATGTCAGCTACCTTCAAAGAAGATGTGAGTCATTCCAGAATTCATGAAAAGGCTACGGAAGGTAGCAAAGACTTTGAGTGAGTAAACTTTAAACTTCTTTACTAAAACATGTAATTTCTCTATTGCAAGTTTTACTTTCCATTGGGTAGTCACTAACACGCCCTCCAATGTGTAGTAGCTAACACGCCCTCCAATGTGTAGTAGCTAACACGCCCTCCAATATGTAGTCACTAACACGCCCTCCAATGTGTAGTAGCTAACACGCCCTCCAATGTGTAGTAGCTAACACGCCCTCCAATATGTAGTCACTAACACGCCCTCCAATGTGTAGTAGCTAACATGCCCTCCAATATGTAGTCACTAACATGACCTCCAATGTGTAGTCACTAGTCAGCCAATAGACGTGCATTGCATAGAAAACAAGGGAAAAGGTCCAGGAAGAAACACCTGTCAAAAGAAGCTATTAAAAAAATTTGCTCACAAACAGATGCTGTGGGGGATATACAAACAGATGCTGTGGGGGGTATACAAACAGATGCTGTGGGGGATATACAAACAGATGCTGTGGGGGATATACAAACAGATGCTGTGGGGGATATACAAACAGATGCTGTGGGGGATATACAAACAGATGCTGTGGGGGATATACAAACAGATGCTGTGGGGGATATACAAACACACTGGAAACGTTGAAGACTACAGTGTACATAATCTATAAAGAGGCACTTAACCTAGCTACAACTGAAATTAGAAAATCCTAAAGAACCTTTAAAAAAAATTGACAGGTAATATAAAAAATGACAGCAAGAGTTTCTATGCTTATGTAAGGAGTAAACAGAAAGTTCGAGATAAGGTCGGACCACTGGAAAACAATAGTGAAAACATAATTTCAGAGAGGTTTTTAATGGCAGAGATCCTGAAAGAGTATTTTAGCTCAGATTTTACCATAGAAGATATCAGCTCACTTCCAGTTCCAATTACTATCTTGAGGGTGATAAATCAGATCATTTCTAGAGTAGTTATTTGTAATTCCAGAAATGACAGCAAAGAAAATCAAGAAGATAATAAATCACCTGTAGTTAATGGGATACCACCAAAATTGCTTAAGGAAATTAGCACACCACTTGCAAAAGTGTTTAATTTGTCACTAGAAGAGGGAATAGTTCATTCAGAATGGAAAGAAGCAAACATTACATTGTTAATTTAAGAAGGAATTGAGGAACAATAAAAAAAAATTACAGACCAATGAATTTAACATCAGTTGTATGCAAATTACTAGAACTGTTAATTAGAGACGACATGGTTAATTAGAGATTACATCTTATTTAGGTCAACTGGTAGCTCAGCAGACACTTAGTTTGGACTCTTACTAACATCTGTGAATGTTGCTGTTTCAGACATCTTCCCCAGTCTTGCCATGAACCCGTTGTCTTTACTCACGAAACACCTCCACGTGTTCACATCCTGGGCAGCTTGGGACAGAGGTAACAAAAACTGGGGACAAATAACTAGGATGATTGTGTTCTTCCTCCTTGCTCCCTTTATAAAGGCTGGTCCATGTACTGTTGCCCCTCGCCCCCCCCCCCCCCGACTGTTATCCCTTTCAACTTCTCCCTATTGGCAGCCTTCTCTCTGCACTTACCATCCTCCTCCGCCTGTCTCACATCCCACTATTCAAATAAATTATGATAATTCATCAATACAAATCTATGATCTGATACAATCACAGTTATTCAACGGTTCAAATACCATACAACTAGAGTCTAACAGTGGCATTATTCATTAGATCGCATACTACAAAAATTTAACATTGATCATAGAGCACGTTGCCATGACAACCAAATATAAATACCATTGTAATGTCATGGTGACCTATGCATAAGGCTACACATTCACATCAATGTTGAATAATCTATATATTGTACTGGCATTTGTTTCATACAAATATATAAAGCTTGCCCACCAAAAAGTCAAATAATGCCATTAAATACTTCTTTTGCAGTTTATATAATGGCTGCATCCGTTTACTAATTACTACTTAAGATTGCTAAGTAAGATTTACTTAGTTCTTTCAACAATAATTATTCATTTACTTTGAAATAGGAGAAATAAAAAAATGTGAACAAGTTATAACAAAAAGATGCCCTAAGTGGAGTTGTAGACAAAAGTAATGTCAACAACTGGTCACAGGATACTCTAGACTTTACATTGTGTTCACTTGGTTGCACAAACTCTTTACATTGTGTTCACTTGGTTGCACAAACTCTACATTGTGTCCACTTGGTTGCACAAACTCTACATTGTGTCCACTTGGTTGCACAAACTCTTTACATTGTGTTCACTTGGTTGCACAAACTCTTTACATTGTGTTCACTTGGTTGCACAAACTCTACATTGTGTCCACTTGGTTGCACAAACTCTTTACATTGTGTCCACTTGGTTGCACAAACTCTTTACATTGTGTTCACTTGGTTGCACAAACTCTTTACATGGTGATCAGTTTGTTACACAAACTCTTTAGATTGTGTGTGACAGTGTCAACTATGTGACTCTTTGTGTCATGACAGCTCAGTGTCAACAGTGTGACTACTTGTGTCATGATGGCTTAATGTCAACATTGTGTGACTGTTTGTGTCATGATGGCTCAGTGTCAACATTGTGTGACTGCTTTTGTCATGATGGCTTAGTGTCAACATTGTGTGACTGTTTTTGTCATGACGGCTCAGTGTCAACATTGTGTGACTGTTTTTGTCATGATGGCTCAGTATCAATGGTGTGTGACAGTTTGTTTCATGACGGCTCAGTGTCAATGGTATGTGACTGTTTGTTTCATAACGGCTCAGTGTCAATGGTATGTGACTGTATGTGTCATGATGGCTGAGTGTCAATGGTGTGTGACTGTTTGTTTCACGATGGCTGAGTGTCAACAATGTGTGACTGTTTGTGTCATGACGGCTCAGTGTCAATGGTATGTGACTGTATTGTCATGACAGCTCAGTGTCAATGGTGTGTGACTGTTTCTTTCACGATGGCTGAGTGTCAACAGTGTGTGACTGTTTGTGTCATGACGGCTCAGTGTCAATGGTGTGTTACTGTTTGTTTCACAATGGCTGAGTGTCAACAGTGTGTGACTGTTTGTGTCATGACTGCTCAGTGTCAACGGTGTGTGACTGTTTGTTTCATGACGGCTGAGTGTCAAAGGTGTGTGACTGTTTGTTTCATGACTGCTCAGTGTCAACGGTGTGTGACTGTTTGTTGCATGACGGCTCAGTGTCAATGGTATGTGACTGTTTGTTTCATGACGGCTCAGTGTCAACAGTGTGTGACTGTTTGTGTCATGACTGCTCAGTGTCAACGGTGTGTGACTGTTTGTTTCATGATGGCTGAGTGTCAACTGTGTGTGACTGTTTGTTTCATGACAGCTCAGTGTCAACAGAGTGTGACTGTTTGTTTCATGACGGCTGAGTGTCAACAGTGTGTGACTGTTTGTGTCATGACGGCTCAGTGTCAACGGTGTGTGACTGTTTGTGTCATGATGGCTGAGTGTCAACAGTGTGTGACTGTTTGTGTCATGACGGCTCAGTGTCAATGGTGTGTGACTTTGTTTCACAATGGCTGAGTGTCAACAGTGTGTGACTGTTTGTGTCATGATGGCTCAGTGTCAATGGTGTGTGACTGTTTGTTTCACAATGGCTGAGTGTCAACAGTGTGTGACTGTTTGTGTCATGATGGCTCAGTGTCAAAGGTGTGTGACTGTTTGTGTCATGATGGCTCAGTGTCAATGGTGTGTGACTGTTTGTTTCACAATGGCTGAGTGTCAACAGTATGTGACTGTTTGTGTCATGACGGCTCAGTGTCAAAGGTGTGTGACTGTTTGTGTCATGATGGCTCAGTGTCAATGGTGTGTGACTGTTTGTTTCACAATGGCTGAGTGTCAACAGTGTGTGACTGTTTGTGTCATGATGGCTCAGTGTAAACGGTGTGTGACTGTTTGTTTCATGATGGCTGAGTGTCAACTGTGTGTGACTGTTTGTTTCATGATGGCTCAGTGTCAACAGTGTGTGACTGTTTGTGTCATGACGGCTCAGTGTCAACGGTGTGTGACTGTTTGTGTCATGATGGCTCATTGTCAACAGTGTGTCACTGTTTGTGTCATGACGGCTCAGTCTCAACGGTGTGTGACTGTTTGTTTCATGATGGCTGAGTGTCAACAGTGTGTCACTGTTTGTGTCATGATGGCTCAGTGTCAACGGTGTGTGTTGGTCACACCAGGAAGAACAAGGATAGTTTCACGGGTTGTCTGAAGTCAATATAAATCAGAGTGTCATGTAGTGGAGGTCTGAGTTCTGTAGTGTCATGTAGCAGAGGTTTGAGATCTGTAGTGTCATGTAGCGGAGGTCTGTAGTGTCATGTAGTGGAGGTCTGTAGTGTCATGTAGCAGAGGTCTGTAGTGTCGTACATTGATGTTTTAAGATCATCATTAATTAAACTCTTTTATAAACCTATATGTCGCTTAGACCTGCCAGTAGACCATCTTTTGCTTAGACCTGCCAGTAGACCATCTGTCGCTTAGACCTGCCAGTAGACCATCTTTCGCTTAGACCTGCCAGTAGACCATCCGTCGCTTAGACCTGCCAGTAGACCATCCGTCGCTTAGACCTGCCAGTAAACCATCTGTCGCTTAGACCTGCCAGTAGACCATTTGTCGCTTAGACCTGCCAGTAGACCATCTGTCGCTTAGACCTGCCAGTAGACCATCTGTCGCTTAGACCTGCCAGTAGACCATCTGTTGCTTAGACCTGCCAGTAGACCATCTGTCACTTAGACCTGCCAGTAGACAATCTATCGCTTAGACCATCTGTCGCTTAGACCTGCCAGTAAACCATCTGTCGCTTAGACCTGCCAGTAAACCATCTGTCGCTTAGACCTGCCAGTAAACCGTCTGTCGCGTAGACCTGCCAGTAGAACATCTGTCGCTTAGACCTGCCAGTAAACCATCTGTCGCTTAGACCTGCCAGTAAACCATCTGTCGCTGAGACCTGCCAGTAAACCATCTGTCGCTTAGACTTGCCAGTAAACCATCTGTCACTTAGACCTGGAAGGTAACGGTTAAACTTGAGATAACTGTCATTGTTTTCTTTCTCGTTTGTGTCAGATTTCTGCAAGGCGATTGGACAACGAGTGACAGACAAGTGTCACCCAACCCCTCTGGTAGATGGTGCCTTCAGCACACAAACAGCAAAACTCTTGAGGGATTCCTTTCGCCCCCTGCAGAGTATACTAACAATGCTAGAAGAAACGAAAGTTGACAAGACAAGCCATGGTGAGTCGCTGCCAGATTGAGAGGTGACACATTATACAATGTTTGATAATCCAAACTTGGCCAAAATAATTTGGCTTTATAGATCAGTCTCACCTCATTTTTCTATCCCAAAAAATTAATTCCATCACACCACATCATTTGAGGTACATAAAGGGCAGGTATGTTTATGAAAAATTATGTTTTGGGGCACTTTTAACGGTCCAAATAATGCTGCAAATTGCATCAGCCGCCAACGCTAATAGACAGTGGTCTTCCAAAGTGAGTAATAAGGTCCCCATTAAAACTGTTAACATTGTTTATCTTACAGGTCAGAATGACGTGGCTCGAGATGGCACCAAAGATGCCTACTGGACAATGCTGATGCCCTCTGTAGATCGACTGGTGGCAACTTGCGATGCGAGCACCACCTGGTGTGAAAGCAAGGCGAGCCAACTGTTGAGTGCGGGATCCCTGGCTGGCTTCCTTCTGGTCACTCATAGTGACCTGCAGGTATGACAGATGACACTTATCATCACCAATCCACAATCCCGCAAGAGTCTCACTTAAACATCTTCAATATATATTTATTTGTCTTGTTTTAGAATCATTTTACGAGAAATAAAACCTATATAATATCCACTACAACATGTTAGCTCTAATATCCACTATGACATGTTAGTTCTAATATCCACTACGACATGTTAGCTCTAATATTTACCATGACATGTCAGCTCTAATATCCAATATGACATGTTAGTTCATTTGTACAAATGTGTTATTTAGTTTTGAAGAAATAGCTGGACAAATTATTACATTATTTGGTTAGAAAAGTGCAAAAGTTTGAGCCCATTCATAGGTCTACACATCAGTTCTACATTGCATTATGTAACTGACATATCGCCAAGGCACCTATCATTGTACATAATAGCAGTCTACTTTACTGTAAAATTCTACTTATAAACTGCAGTGTTATCTAGAAATAATAATTTACCAATCACATTATGCCACAATGTTAACTTCTCTCTCCAAAAAATTGCTTTTTTTTAAATACTCTACAGCAGAATTAAAAAAACATATGAAACCATGTAGTTGCCAACAGAAACACACTACCTAAACAGACGCACACCCCACAGCATCACCATTTTGTCTGTTCACCCACCCTTGAAAGCTTTTGTCGCTTTTGAGAAACTAACGGACGTGCACAATAACGTATAAAGATGCGCAATATTCAAAGTCATAACTTGTTGCAGATGTTGGGTGACGAGATGCAGAGGGCGCTAGTAGCGTGTCAACTCACTTGTGCACCAGTTTTCAAAGGAGACAGTTTAGACCAACAACAGGCAGAGCAGCAGAAATTGGACCGACTCCGAAAGTTGTGGCAGCGTTTACAAGATTTTAATGCCAAGAACCAGGTAATACTTGCTGTCTCAACTGTCACTTCTGTGGTCTTGTATAGCGCCTGTGTCCACCTAGACGAGGAGCTCACGGACCAGGTAATGCTTGCTGTCTCAACTGTCACATCTGTGGTCTTGTATAGCGCCTGTGTCCACCTAGACGAGGAGCTCACGGACCAGGTAATGCTTGCTGTCTCAACTGTCACATCTGTGGTCTTGTATAGCGCCTGTGTCCACCTAGACGAGGAGCTCACGGACCAGGTAATGCTTGCTGTCTCAACTGTCACATCTGTGGTCTTGTATAGCGCCTGTGTCCACCTAGACGAGGAGCACACGGACCAGGTAATGCTTGCTGTCTCAACTGTCACATCTGTGGTCTTGTATAGCGCCTGTGTCCACCTAGACGAGGAGCACACGGACCAGGTAATGCTTGCTGTCTCAACTGTCACATCTGTGGTCTTGCATAGCGCCTGTGTCCACCTAGACGAGGAGCACACGGACCAGGTAATGCTTGCTGTCTCAACTGTCACATCTGTGGTCTTGCATAGCGCCTGTGTCCACCTAGACGAGGAGCACACGGACCAGGTAATGCTTGCTGTCTCAACTGTCACATCTGTGGTCTTGCATAGCGCCTGTGTCCACCTAGACGAGGAGCACACGGACCAGGTAATGCTTGCTGTCTCAACTGTCACATCTGTGGTCTTGCATAGCGCCTGTGTCCACCTAGGCGAGGAGCACACGGACCAGGTAATGCTTGCTGTCTCAACTGTCACATCTGTGGTCTTGCATAGCGCCTGTGTCCACCTAGGCGAGGAGCACACGGACCAGGTAATGCTTGCTGTCTCAACTGTCACATCTGTGGTCTTGCATAGCGCCTGTGTCCACCTAGACGAGGAGCACACGGACCAGGTAATGCTTGCTGTCTCAACTGTCACATCTGTGGTCTTGCATAGCGCCTGTGTCCACCTAGACGAGGAGCACACGGACCAGGTAATGCTTGCTGTCTCAACTGTCACATCTGTGGTCTTGCATAGCGCCTGTGTCCACCTAGACGAGGAGCACACGGACCAGGTAATGCTTGCTGTCTCAACTGTCACATCTGTGGTCTTGCATAGCGCCTGTGTCCACCTAGACGAGGAGCACACGGACCAGGTAATGCTTGCTGTCTCAACTGTCACATCTGTGGTCTTGCATAGCGCCTGTGTCCACCTAGGCGAGGAGCACACGGACCAGGTAATGCTTGCTGTCTCAACTGTCACATCTGTGGTCTTGCATAGCGCCTGTGTCCACCTAGACGAGGAGCACACGGACCAGGTAATGCTTGCTGTCTCAACTGTCACATCTGTGGTCTTGCATAGCGCCTGTGTCCACCTAGGCGAGGAGCACACGGACCAGGTAATGCTTGCTGTCTCAACTGTCACATCTGTGGTCTTGCATAGCGCCTGTGTCCACCTAGGCGAGGAGCACACGGACCAGGTAATGCTTGCTGTCTCAACTGTCACATCTGTGGTCTTGCATAGCGCCTGTGTCCACCTAGACGAGGAGCACACGGACCAGGTAATGCTTGCTGTCTCAACTGTCACATCTGTGGTCTTGCATAGCGCCTGTGTCCACCTAGACGAGGAGCACACGGACCAGGTAATGCTTGCTGTCTCAACTGTCACATCTGTGGTCTTGCATAGCGCCTGTGTCCACCTAGACGAGGAGCTCACGGACCAGGTAATGCTTGCTGTCTCAACTGTCACATCTGTGGTCTTGCATAGCGCCTGTGTCCACCTAGACGAGGAGCTCACGGACCAGGTAATGCTTGCTGTCTCAACTGTCACATCTGTGGTCTTGCATAGCGCCTGTGTCCACCTAGACGAGGAGCTCACGGACCAGGTAATGCTTGCTGTCTCAACTGTCACATCTGTGGTCTTGCATAGCGCCTGTGTCCACCTAGACGAGGAGCACACGGACCAGGTAATGCTTGCTGTCTCAACTGTCACATCTGTGGTCTTGCATAGCGCCTGTGTCCACCTAGACGAGGAGCACACGGACCAGGTAATGCTTGCTGTCTCAACTGTCACATCTGTGGTCTTGCATAGCGCCTGTGTCCACCTAGACGAGGAGCACACGGACCAGGTAATGCTTGCTGTCTCAACTGTCACATCTGTGGTCTTGCATAGCGCCTGTGTCCACCTAGACGAGGAGCACACGGACCAGGTAATGCTTGCTGTCTCAACTGTCACATCTGTGGTCTTGCATAGCGCCTGTGTCCACCTAGACGAGGAGCACACGGACCAGGTAATGCTTGCTGTCTCAACTGTCACATCTGTGGTCTTGCATAGCGCCTGTGTCCACCTAGGCGAGGAGCACACGGACCAGGTAATGCTTGCTGTCTCAACTGTCACATCTGTGGTCTTGCATAGCGCCTGTGTCCACCTAGACGAGGAGCACACGGACCAGGTAATGCTTGCTGTCTCAACTGTCACATCTGTGGTCTTGCATAGCGCCTGTGTCCACCTAGACGAGGAGCACACGGACCAGGTAATGCTTGCTGTCTCAACTGTCACATCTGTGGTCTTGCATAGCGCCTGTGTCCACCTAGACGAGGAGCACACGGACCAGGTAATGCTTGCTGTCTCAACTGTCACATCTGTGGTCTTGCATAGCGCCTGTGTCCACCTAGACGAGGAGCACACGGACCAGGTAATGCTTGCTGTCTCAACTGTCACATCTGTGGTCTTGCATAGCGCCTGTGTCCACCTAGACGAGGAGCACACGGACCAGGTAATGCTAATGCTGTCTCAACTGTCACATCTGTGGTCTTGCATAGCGCCTGTGTCCACCTAGGCGAGGAGCACACGGACCAGGTAATGCTTGCTGTCTCAACTGTCACATCTGTGGTCTTGCATAGCGCCTGTGTCCACCTAGACGAGGAGCACACGGACCAGGTAATGCTTGCTGTCTCAACTGTCACATCTGTGGTCTTGCATAGCGCCTGTGTCCACCTAGACGAGGAGCACACGGACCAGGTAATGCTTGCTGTCTCAACTGTCACATCTGTGGTCTTGCATAGCGCCTGTGTCCACCTAGACGAGGAGCTCACGGACCAGGTAATGCTTGCTGTCTCAACTGTCACATCTGTGGTCTTGCATAGCGCCTGTGTCCACCTAGACGAGGAGCTCACGGACCAGGTAATGCTTGCTGTCTCAACTGTCACATCTGTGGTCTTGCATAGCGCCTGTGTCCACCTAGGCGAGGAGCTCACGGACCAGGTAATGCTTGCTGTCTCAACTGTCACATCTGTGGTCTTGCATAGCGCCTGTGTCCACCTAGACGAGGAGCTCACGGACCAGGTAATGCTTGCTGTCTCAACTGTCACATCTGTGGTCTTGCATAGCGCCTGTGTCCACCTAGACGAGGAGCTCACGGACCAGGTAATGCTTGCTGTCTCAACTGTCACATCTGTGGTCTTGCATAGCGCCTGTGTCCACCTAGACGAGGAGCTCACGGACCAGGTAATGCTTGCTGTCTCAACTGTCACATCTGTGGTCTTGCATAGCGCCTGTGTCCACCTAGACGAGGAGCTCACGGACCAGGTAATGCTTGCTGTCTCAACTGTCACATCTGTGGTCTTGCATAGCGCCTGTGTCCACCTAGACGAGGAGCTCACGGACCAGGTAATGCTTGCTGTCTCAACTGTCACATCTGTGGTCTTGCATAGCGCCTGTGTCCACCTAGACGAGGAGCTCACGGACCAGGTAATGCTTGCTGTCTCAACTGTCACTTCATCCCTCTTCAACAGTCCAACACTCTACACACTGGGCTACCACATCTCTCTTCAACAGTCTCACACTCTACCCACTGGGCTACCACATCCCTCTTCAACAGTCTCACACTCTACCCACTGGGCTACCACATCCCTCTTCAACAGTCTCACACTCTACACACTGGGCTACCACATCTCACTTCAGCAGTCTCACACTCTACACACTGGGCTACCACATCCCACTTCAACAGTCTCACACTCTACACACTGGGCTACCACATCCCACTTCAACAGTCTCACACTCTACACACTGGGCTACCACAACCCTCTTCAACAGTCCCACACTCTACCCACTGGGCTACCACATCCCTCTTCAACAGTCTCACAGTCTACACACTGGGCTACCACATCTCTCTTCAACAGTCTCACACTCTACACACTGGGCTACCACATCCCACTTCAACAGTCTCACACTCTACACACTGGGCTACCACAACCCTCTTCAACAGTCCCACACTCTACCCACTGGGCTACCACATCCCTCTTCAACAGTCTCACAGTCTACACACTGGGCTACCACATCCCTCTTCAACAGTCCCACACTCTACACACTGGGCTACCACATCTCTCTTCAACAGTCTCACACTCTACACACTGGGCTACCACATCTCTCTTCAACAGTCCCACACTCTACCCACTGGGCTACCACATCCCTCTTCAACAGTCTCACACTCTACACACTGGGCTACCACATCCCTCTTCAACAGTCCAACACTCTACACACTGGGCTACCACATCTCTCTTCAACAGTCTCACACTCTACCCACTGGGCTACCACATCCCTCTTCAACAGTCTCACACTCTACCCACTGGGCTACCACATCCCTCTTCAACAGTCTCACACTCTACACACTGGGCTACCATATCTCTCTTCAACAGTCTCACACTCTACACACTGGGCTACCACATCTCTCTTCAACAGTCCCACACTGTACCCACTGGGCTACCACATCCCGCTTCAACAGTCTCACACTCTACACACTGGGCTACCACATCTCTCTTCAACAGTCCCACACTCTACCCACTGGGCTACCACATCCCGCTTCAACAGTCTCACACTCTACCCACTGGGCTACCACATCCCGCTTCAACAGTCTCACACTCTACCCACTGGGCTACCACATCCCACTTCAACAGTCTCACACTCTACACACTGGGCTACCACATCCCGCTTCAACAGTCTCACACTCTACCCACTGGGCTACCACATCCCGCTTCAACAGTCTCATACTCTACCCACTGGGCTACCACATCCCGCTTCAACAGTCTCACACTCTACACACTGGGCTACCACATCCCGCTTCAACAGTCTCATACTCTACACACTGGGCTACCACATCCCGCTTCAACAGTCTCACACTCTACCCACTGGGCTACCACATCCCACTTCAACAGTCTCACACTCTACCCACTGGGCTACCACATCCCACTTCAACAGTCTCACACTCAACACACTGGGCTACCACATCCCGCTTCAACAGTGTCACACTCTACCCACTGGGCTACCACATCCCACTTCAACAGTCTCACACTCTACCCACTGGGCTACCACATCCCACTTCAACAGTCTCACACTCTACCCACTGGGCTACCACATCCCACTTCAACAGTCTCACACTCTACCCACTGGGCTACCACATCCCACTTCAACAGTCTCACACTCTACCCACTGGGCTACCACATCCCGCTTCAACAGTGTCACACTCTACCCACTGGGCTACCACATCCCACTTCAACAGTGTCACACTCTACCCACTGGGCTACCACATCCCACTTCAACAGTGTCACACTCAACACACTGGGCTACCACATCCCGCTTCAACAGTGTCACACTCTACCCACTGGGCTACCACATCCCACTTCAACCACTGATGTTGCCTGTGTGTGTTTCAGACTCTGTCCGGAACACTGATGAAGCATTTCCTGGATGAGTTTTGTGAGCAGGCAGAGGAGTTGTTTGAGGAAGTGATGCCACAAGGGGCTGCCTGGAGGAAGAAGTGCAACAGTCAGTGAAGCAGTATTCGTTCTATTACACCACCTTTCTTCTCAGAGTTGAAACAAACAACTTGAGCTGTCTCGGTTGCTGCACTCTTTGGGGTTCACTCCCTGTTAGTGTTAGTTCAGCAGGAGACATAGCAGCACTCCCTGTTAGTGTTAGTTCAACAGGAGACATAGCAGCACTCCCTGTTAGTGTTAGTTCAGCAGGAGACACAGCAGCACTCCCTGTTAGTGTTAGTTCAACAGGAGACACAGCAGCACTCCCTGTTAGTGTTAGTTCAGCAGGAGACACAGCAGCACTCCCTGTTAGTGTTAGTTCAGCAGGAGACACAGCAGCACTCCCTGTTAGTGTTAGTTCAACAGGAGACACAGCAGCACTCCCTGTTAGTGTTAGTTCAGCAGGAGACACAGCAGCACTCCCTGTTAGTGTTAGTTCAACAGGAGACATAGCAGCACTCCCTGTTAGTGTTAGTTCAACAGGAGACACAGCAGCACTCCCTGTTAGTGTTAGTTCAGCAGGAGACACAGCAGCACTCCCTGTTAGTGTTAGTTCAACAGGAGACACAGCAGCACTCCCTGTTAGTGTTAGTTCAGCAGGAGACACAGCAGCACTCCCTGTTAGTGTTAGTTCAGCAGGAGAAATAGCAGCACTCCCTGTTAGTGTTAGTTCAGCAGGAGACACAGCAGCACTCCCTGTTAGTGTTAGTTCAACAGGAGACATAGCAGCACTCCCTGTTAGTGTTAGTTCAGCAGGAGACACAGCAGCACTCCCTGTTAGTGTTAGTTCAACAGGAGACATAGCAGCAATCCCTGTTAGTGTTAGTTCAGCAGGAGACACAGCAGCACTCCCTGTTAGTGTTAGTTCAGCAGGAGACACAGCAGCACTCCTTGTTAGTGTTAGTTCAGCAGGTTTTCATATTATTATGCGAGATGAAATTGTAACCTAGTTTGGTTTTATTCAGACTCTACCATTGCACACAGCGAGTACATAGAGATGAAATTGTAACCTAGTTTGGTTTTATTCAGACTACCATTGCACACAGCGAGTACATAGAGATGAAATTGTAACCTAGTTTGGTTTTATTCAGACTCTACCATTGCACACAGCGAGTACATAGAGATGGCGATGGACACTCTCATTGAGCCAGTCATCTCGGCCACTGCCAGACTCCGGACCACGGCCCAGGTGGGGGTCGTCTCAAGGGCAGTGACGGCGCTCTGTAAGGAGTGGATGGACTGTATATTGAAACACAAGGTTCGCTTCAGGTGTGTTTCACTTCTCTCTGCTCGAGGTTGTTTAAACAAATCTTACATTTCCTTATGTTCAACTGACATTCAACTGGAAAATATTGTCTAAAAATATCATTACTACATCCAAATAAGAACTAATTATGGTTGGGGCAGGTTTTTTTCAGCTAAGTGATGCCAGTGAAGGGACAGGACAGTAAAGGAATGGAACAGATTATCTACAGATTGTGTAAATGTTAGCAGCATAAATATGTTTAGAAACAAAATTGACAAATATCTCAGAAGGGCAGGTTACACGTACGTCAATAATCATTGGAGTTTTGATAAGCCAATGGCTCTCTTGTCCACATGCCACCTGGGATTTAGCTTTGGGTGGAAATCTTGTTCAATCTAAATCTAGTCACAAGGTTGTGTGTTACAGCTACCACGGAGCCCTTCAGCTGGAGTGCGACTGTCGGTTTGTACAGAGCTGGCTCCAGTCGACTCTACACAGCGAGGCCGTAAGACAGAGTGTCTTGGCTCTCGACATCTTCCTCCATCTGTGCAGCATCACCCACCTCCTCAAGCAGCAGCCCCATGGGGAGACAGACAGAACGGCACCCCAGAAACACAGACACCCATGTGAGTTACAGCTGTGTGCACCTCATGGGCTGGACATGAAGGTTTTTGACCAGTGGACAAGTGACCAGGACATTCTACTTGCACGACCAGAAATTTTTACTTGTCCTGAAATTGTTGATAAAACTGCTGCATTAGCATTTGTGTGTGTGTACAACTAATCGTAACTGTGTTGTTGTGACATAGTTTTATCAACATAGCCTGAAGCCAGAACTTTGTCAACATAGCATGAAACCAGTGTTGTACAGATATTAACTGCAGTCTGCAGTCTATTTGCACAACGTACCCAGGGAATTTCTTCTTCTCGGTTCTCCAAACACACCTATATTTTGTGGGTTGATGTTTCACATTCTGCTAGTCAGGCTGTTGACTGACCATTCTGCTAGTTAGGCCGTTGACTGACCACTCTGTTAGTTGTTGACTGACCATGTTTCTGGTCAGCTTTTGGTGGTGACTTCCAAAAAAACTAATAACTAACAACATAATTCGCGAACACAGCCCGAAGCAATGCCTATTTTGTTTCATGTCCGCTCATTAGTGCTGCCCCTGGTGACTACAAAAGCCTAGCAGTACTGCCAACACCATCTGGGGACTTAATTGGCATCATACATTACGCAAAATCCACGTCGGAGCAGTGGTGGTGATTTTATTTACAGCATTTTAATAAGTAATGATAAAGGCAGGCAAAATGACAACTCTGCTGTGTTGTATGACCAGACAAGTGGCCACGGCGGTGATTTATAGTGCACACAAATGCTGTTGTGTTAGGATTATTATCATAATATTTTCTCATTGACATGTATTATAAATGATTGTCGTTATATTTTCTCATTGACATGTATTATAAATGATTGTCGTTATATTTTCTCATTGACATGTATTATAAATGATTGTCATTATATTTTCTCATTGACATGTATTATAAATGATTGTCGTTATATTTTCTTATTGACATCTGCTTGTGTCTTTACTACATGCAGACTGTGACCTCAGTGTGACCTTGCCAAGCACAATGCCCCCTGGCGACAATGATGATGACAGTAGCGGCAACAGCGTTGTTGATATGAACATGGGTGATGTAGACTTGAGGTGGCAGTCAGCGAAGACCAACTCGGCCAGAGACGTCCAGGCCCCCGTGGCTGACCTTCCTAACAAGGACCAGTGGTTGGCTCTACGGGTCCACGGGGGCTCCCGCAACTGGCTCAAGTTCTCCAACTGTTTCCCGTAGAACAACCCACACATATCACTGAACATCTCGGGTTCCCTTCTTCCAGAATCCACATTTAGATGTCATAAACCCTGTAGCCTTTGAACTGCTAGGATGTATATTATGTTTTGGAAGTTCTGTTATCCAGCAAGGTGGTTTATGTCAAAAGTAATAAATCACTGCTTAATTAATGTCATAGTTGACATCTGATGAGTATATTCCGTGGCAAAATATCTTTTTTTACCATATATTTTTACCTCTTTATTTGGTTGCTCATGAAAGCAAAAAGGGGACAGTCAATTCCTGGATTATGTATGTTTTTGAAGACCCCCTAAAATTGTAATTGGTTAGCTTTTTATCTTCTCTTCTCTCTCTGTTTTTATTTTATAGCCATTACTGTCCATGTGGTAATTCATTCTTTTGTTTATGTGATTCAGTGGCCAGTTCAGTTGTCACGCGACCAGTTCACTGATCAGTTCTGTGAACATTATGACTCCAGTTCAGTTGTCACACGACCAGTTCACTGATCAGTTCAGTGAACATTATGACTCCAGTTCAGTTGTCATGTGACCAGTTCACTGACCAGTTCAGTGAACATTATGACTCCAGTTCAGTTGTCACGTGATTAGTTCACTGATCAGTTCAGTGAACATTATGACTCCAGTTCAGTTGTCACGTGATTAGTTCACTGACCAGTTCAGTGAACATTATGACTCCAGTTCAGTTGTCACGTGATTAGTTCACTGATCAGTTCAGTGAACATTATGACTCCAGTTGTCACGTGACCAGTTCACTGATCAGTTCAATGAACGTTTTGACTCCAGGTCAGTTGTCACGTGACCAGTTCACTGATCAGTTCAATGAACGTTTTGACTCCAGGTCAGTTGTCACGTGACTAGTTCACTGATCAGTTCAATGAACGTTTTGACTCCAGTTCAGTTGTCACGTCACCAGTTCACTGATCAGTTCAATGAACATTTTGACTCCAGTTCAGTTGTCACGTGACTAGTTCACTGATCAGTTCAATGAACATTTTGACTCCAGTTCAGTTGTCACGTGACTAGTTCACTGATCAGTTCAATGAACATTTTGACTCCAGTTCAGTTGTCACGTGACTAGTTCACTGATCAGTTCAATGAACATTTTGACTCCAGTTCAGTTGTCACGTGACTAGTTCACTGATCAGTTCAATGAACATTTTGACTTCAGTTCAGTTGTCACGTGACTAGTTCACTGATCAGTTCAATGAACATTTTGACTCCAGTTCAGTTGTCACATGACCAGTTCACTGATCAGTTCAATGAACATTATGACTCTAGATCAGTTCCTGTGCAACAAGCTAAGGCTTAATTTTGATATAGTATTTTGGTGTGCTGTAAATGCAGCATAGTAGTATTTATGATGACACTGAATCTCCGTTTACTCTCACATGTACGTGTGTGTTTCTAGTGATCCATGACTTGAGTATTTTGTTTCTTTTTACATATTAATGTCTCACGTTTCTTTTTGCACATCTATGTCTCATGTATACAATAACACTATGTAAATTTAATTTGTTTGTTGCAACTATTAATTTATTGTGATTCTATTTTCAGTAGCATAGCAGAATAGTAGACATGTACACAAGACTTGCCATATTTATTTCAGGCACATTTTCTTCTCAATTATTTTACTTTGTACAGAAGAATTGAGAAGGTGTTTCTGTGTATTGCCAGTGGGGAGGTGTGTCGTTTATTTAACTACACATGCTGGCTGTTCACTTTAGAGAAGTTCCAGGAAGGCATCGTTTATTTGCTATTTTAATGATTTTGCATAACACACACCAAAAATAGCGAATGTAAATAGAATCTATATGAACGGTGGACATGTTTGCCTGTAATTTGATGGCAGGGACTACATGTGGTTATTTCATTTCATAGACAACATAAAGAGCTTTGTAAATATAAAAAAAATTAATAATCAAATTTGTTTTCATCACATTGGTCCCACCCACACCTATCCAAAAACAACAACAGTGAAAGCCTTGTATATGCAATGCGAATGAAGTGAATGGATAGCCAACTATTTCAACAATGAAAAACTACCTTTCCAATTTGTTTGTGATAATTCAAGTGGACCCTTCACCCATCCACCCACATCCAGTTTTGGGGGATTATAGTACTTTATATAAATATATATATATATTATATGTACACAAAGCCTCTAAGCAACATTAGTAAATTACCTATTGTATGGTAGTGCGATTCCCTGACAGTCATGCTGTATTGAAACTTACAATACAGTGTACTCACTGTCTATTATGCATGCTCCTAGCAAGCTTCTTTTATCTGTTGCTAAGTCGATGTCAAATATTATTTATTGATGTCTGTCAATCATGCTGGACCAAGGGTTTCTTTTATATACCTCATTTCTCAAGTTAATCAAATCGAAACGTCATTTATGAGACTGAGCATATCTTTATTTCTCCTAGTCACAGGTTTAGCAAGGAAGACTACAAACCAACAAGTTTGTGGGTTGAGTTATCATAATGCCTTTGGCAAATATTTATTTATGGCATTGGTGTGATATATTTATATAAAACATATAAATGTTGTTTACTTTATTGTTTTGATTTTCTTAAATTCATCAGCTTTTTGTGTGGACAATTGTTTAGATCGTCAATATTATTGATTACCTTTATTTTAACAACTGGATTGTCATAGTTGAAGTGTGTAACTGTGATGACAATTAAATATGTTTTGTTTTATTCGAGTTGGTGTTCATCATCACGAGCCAGCGGTAGTGTTACTACTACCCCAGCATATCTACTCAATGTCGTCACGAGCCAGCAGTAGTGTTACTACTACCCCAGCATATATCCTACTCAATGTCGTCGCGAGCCAGCGGTAGTGTTACTACTACCCCAGCATATATCCTACTCAATGTCGTCGCGAGCCAGCAGTAGTGTTACTACTACCCCAGCATATATCCTACTCAATGTCGTCGCGAGCCAGCGGTAGTGTTACTACTACCCCAGCATATATCCTACTCAATGTCGTCACGAGCCAGCGGTAGTGTTACTACTACCCCAGCATATATCCTACTCGATGTCGTCACAAGCCAGCGGTAGTGTTACCACTACCCCAGCATATATCCTACTCGATGTCGTCACAAGCCAGCGGTAGTGTTACCACTACCCCAGCATATATCCTACTCAATGTCGTCACAAGCCAGCGGTAGTGTTACCACTACCCCAGCATATATCCTACTCAATGTCGTCACAAGCCAGCGGTAGTGTTACCACTACCCCAGCATATATCCTACTCAATGTCGTCACAAGCCAGCGGTAGTGTTACCACTACCCCAGCATATATCCTACTCAATGTCGTCACAAGCCAGTAGTAGTGTTACCACTACCCCAGCATATATCCTACTCAATGTCGTCACAAGCCAGCGGTAGTGTTACCACTACCCCAGCATATATCCTACTCAATGTCGTCACAAGCCAGTAGTAGTGTTACTACTACCCCAGCATATATCCTACTCAGTGTCGTCACAAGCCAGCGGTAGTGTTACCACTACCCCAGCATATATCCTACTCAGTGTCATCACAAGCCAGCGGTAGTGTTATGGTAGTGTTACTACTACCCCAACATATATCCTACTCAATGTTGTCACAAGCCAGAGGTAATGTTACTACTACCCCAGCATATATCCTACTCAATGTCATCACAAGCCAGCGGTAGTGTTACTACTACCCCAACATATATCCTACTCAATGTCATCACAAGCCAGCGGTAGTGTTACTACTACCCCAACATATATCCTACTCAATGTCATCACAAGCCAGCGGTAGTGTTACTACTACCCCAACATATATCCTACTCAATGTCATCACAAGCCAGTGGTAGTGTTACTACTACCCCAGCATATATCCTACTCAATGTCGTCACAAGCCAGTGGTAGTGTTACTACTACCCCAGTATATATCCTACTCAATGTCATCACAAGCCAGTGGTAGTGTTACTACTACCCCAGCATATATCCTACTCAATGTCGTCACAAGCCAGCGGTAGTGTTACTACTACCCCAGTATATATCCTACTCAATGTCATCACAAGCCAGCGGTAGTGTTACCACTACCCCAGCATATATCCTACTCAATGTCATCACAAGCCAGTGGTAGTGTTACTACTACCCAAACATATATCCTACTCAATGTCGTCACAAGCCAGTGGTAGTGTTACTACTACCCCAGTATATATCCTACTCAATGTCATCACAAGCCAGCGGTAGTGTTACTACTACCCCAGTATATATCCTACTCAATGTCGTCACAAGCCAGTGGTAGTGTTACTACTACCCAAACATATATCCTACTCAATGTCGTCACAAGCCAGCGGTAGTGTTACTACTACCCCAGTATATATCCTACTCAATGTCGTCACAAGCCAGCGGTAGTGTTACTACTACCCCAGTATATATCCTACTCAATGTCATCACAAGCCAGCGGTAGTGTTACCACTACCCCAGCATATATCCTACTCAATGTCATCACAAGCCAGTGGTAGTGTTACTACTACCCAAACATATATCCTACTCAATGTCGTCACAAGCCAGTGGTAGTGTTACTACTACCCCAGTATATATCCTACTCAATGTCATCACAAGCCAGCGGTAGTGTTACTACTACCCCAGTATATATCCTACTCAATGTCGTCACAAGCCAGTGGTAGTGTTACTACTACCCAAACATATATCCTACTCAATGTCGTCACAAGCCAGCGGTAGTGTTACTACTACCCCAGTATATATCCTACTCAATGTCGTCACAAGCCAGTGGTAGTGTTACTACTACCCCAGTATATATCCTACTCAATGTCGTCACAAGCCAGCGGTAGTGTTACTACTACCCCAGTATATATCCTACTCAATGTCATCACAAGCCAGTGGTAGTGTTACTACTACCCCAGTATATATCCTACTCAATGTCGTCACAAGCCAGCGGTAGTGTTACTACTACCCCAGTATATATCCTACTCAATGTCATCACAAGCCAGCGGTAGTGTTACTACTACCCCAGCATATATCCTACTCAATGTCATCACAAGCCAGTGGTAGTGTTACTACTACCCAAACATATATCCTACTCAATGTCGTCACAAGCCAGTGGTAGTGTTACTACTACCCCAGTATATATCCTACTCAATGTCATCACAAGCCAGTGGTAGTGTTACTACTACCCCAACATATATCCTACTCAATGTCGTCACAAGCCAGTGGTAGTGTTACTACTACCCCAGCATATATCCTACTCAATGTCGTCACAAGCCAGTGGTAGTGTTACTACTACCCCAGCATATATCCTACTCAATGTCATCACAAGCCAGTGGTAGTGTTACCACTACCCAAACATATATCCTACTCAATGTCGTCACAAGCCAGTGGTAGTGTTACTACTACCCCAACATATATCCTACTCAATGTCGTCACAAGCCAGTGGTAGTGTTACTACTACCCCAGCATATATCCTACTCAATGTCGTCACAAGCCAGTGGTAGTGTTACCACTACCCCAGTATATATCCTACTCAATGTCGTCACAAGCCAGCGGTAGTGTTACCACTACCCAAACATATATCCTACTCAATGTCATCACAAGCCAGCGGTAGTGTTACTACTACCCCAGCATATATCCTACTCAATGTCGTCACGAGCCAGCGGTAGTATTACTACTACCCCAACATATATCCTACTCAATGTCGTCACAAGCCAGCGGTAGTGTTACTACTACCCCAGTATATATCCTACTCAATGTCGTCACAAGCCAGCGGTAGTATTACTACTACCCCAACATATATCCTACTCAATGTCCGCACAAGCCAGCGGTAGTGTTACTACTACCCCAGTATATATCCTACTCAATGTCGTCACAAGCCAGTGGTAGTGTTACTACTACCCCAGCATATATCCTACTCAATGTCGTCACAAGCCAGCGGTAGTGTTACTACTACCCCAGTATATATCCTACTCAATGTCGTCACAAGCCAGAGG